>AWYD02000046.1:0-24479 GCA_000504365.2 Pseudocercospora pini-densiflorae CBS 125139
AATAGAGGATGTTTACCATCGGACAGGCCACAAAGGAGACAGTCTGATAGGTCTACTCAAAAGCGCCCTAAGGCGCCTGGTTGAAGGCAAAGTTATGCTGCCTCTGCACAAGTGAGGGAGCTAAACCTCTTCAGGTCCGGAAATTACGACGGCTCTTCCGTAAGCTAAATCATTCTGAATCTTGCTACCACCTGGTGGTGGCCTCTTGCGATTTGTGAGCCGTTACACTAGATCTCTGTCCATTCGGAGACACTCCGTTCCTCAGCCCCGTCGTTGCTAGACTGCTTCTTATTCTGCACGGTTCAGATCTTCGGTTTTTGATATCGGGCTCTGAAAACAACCTTCGAGTGGCTTACAGTGTCCGTCTGCCCCGAGACGCTACTGGTTTTGCAGTTTGAGGTGGTAAACATCCTCTAATGCCGAACCACAATTCGCAAGTAGACGAGTTGGCGCAAGGACGGCAGAGCATAGCTTGAGATCTAAATCGCAAGTAGTCGTATATTGAAAGGTTGGCGTCGTGTATGCTGCTATGTCCTCGAGCTTTGCTTTAACTACAAATACAAGCAGGTGTCGCATTTCCCCAAGCTCTCCATCTCAGTATACCCTTCCTCGACCACTCTGCTCAAATCATCAACAATGCATATGCTGAAAATGACTCTAGTACTGAAAAACCACCGCTGCACAGAACGCCGTTTGAAGGTGCAAAAACACTCTGCTTCTCGAAAACTTTCAATGTCTGCCTCCGCTCGTTCGAAGGTTCATTTGGTATCACCGGCCGTTAAGAAATGGGAATGCCAATGGCCTGAAGCCGTAAAATCATCCTCGCGTGCGCTCACCAAGCCGCATCCGAATGTACACCCATGAACACCAGGTTCTCTGGTCGCCAAGATGGATCGCTATCCGCTCGACGACGAGAAGGCCCCTTGAAAATGCAAAAGACCAGGTAAATGTCCCTTCGCACGACGGTGACATCAGTCGGTAGTATCCTTGCTGTCCGTGCGATGTTTGCCGAGCCATTTGTCAAGAGCATCCACCTATGGCTGCTGGTATGCTTGGCCCTGACTTTGATCGTGCGCTACACGCTGGTCAATACCCCATTCGCGAACGATGCAAGGGTGTTACACACGTTGCTGGTATGGGATCTGGCTGCCATATGGGCTCTGCGGGTAGCCTTGAGCACCATACATTTGGCTGTTGCCGGCATACTGCTGTGCGCCATCAACTTGTTGCGGCTGAGCATACTGACCAGGTGCTTGGCCTGTGGCGGGTTGGTAGCCGATGGGAGGTAGTTGAGGGCCTCCCATTTGCGGTTGCATCATATTGGGTTGTCCGTAGTGACCTGGCTGACCTTGGGCTTGTGAGGTGTCCTGACCCGACCGTTGGGCTTCTTGGCGCTGACGCTCCTCTTCGGCTTTGCGATTGTTCTCTTCCTCCTTCTTCTTGGCTTTCCATTCTTTGCGAATTTCTTTGAACTCTATATGTCGCAAGCTAGTCAGCATGTATGCAGGGCGAATTCCCAAGGTGATGGTAAGGCTAGCTCGCGCTAAGGTGTGGGCATGGATAAGCCTGATGCTTAGCGCCCGCACGCGACGAGCGTTTTAACACACGACCGGCGGTAACACCAGCAGAAACGCAACATTGGACGCGAATTTAGCTTGCAGACAAGCTTAAAACGACGCAGAACCAACTGATAAACATTCATGAACGTACCTTCTGGAGTTCGCTTTGTGCCATGGGATTGCATCGTCACGTGTGCGTTTAAATGGTTCAAAGTGCCGTATGCCTTCTCACAGCCGTTCCAGCCGCACTTGTACATGCGCTCGATTTCCTCATAGCGCCTTCGAGGCCTCTTGTGTTGCTGCGCGCCAGGAATCGGCACAAACGAGTACACAGTCGAAAGCGGATGCCCGCCCTGCGTCACGTTAGGATACATCATACCGGGATGCGCACCTGGGTATGTACCCACCGCTGGCGGTCTTGGGATCGAATGCGCGACCATGTTAGGAGCTGCTCCACCTGTCGTGGCCGGCGAGTGGCCATAGCCCATCGGCTGTTGATAGTGGCCCGCCCATTCTGGTCGGGCGTACGATGTCATCTGTTGACCCGCGTACTGTGCGGGCATTTCTTGTTGTTGCGCGTAGGGCGAGTAGTTATGCTGGGGAGGGTAGGTAGGGCTCGATTGAGCAATGGAGGGATCTATTGGTACATCGTTGTCAGACTTTGCGTTATTTGACGCGTGACCAGAGTTTGGATTGCCATCGGGCATGTTGAGGGACGGACTTGATGTTTGCGCCATACCGCTCTGCGCGCCTGCAGGATAGCGTGACTGCTGCTGGCCGTCTGTGTACGAGCGTTGGATGTACTCAGGGAAACTTCCTGAACGCGCTGATTGCGGCAGTCCGTAACTTGAATCTGGTGTCGCGGACGCGGAGTGGTAGTTGGATGACTTGTAGTCTTGGCCGGCCTGGTATTGCACAGCAGACGCTTGATCTGTAGAGGATCCTTCAGACTGATGCCCGTTGTATGGCGCGTATGGTGAGCTCAAACCTGACTGCGGGTATTCCGGCTGTCTACCATCCATTGACTGGGGACGGTCTTGTTGCAGGTGCGATGCAAGGATCGCGCTTAGAGAAGCGTCGTTGGTTTGAGTGGGCTGGGTGGATGGCGTGTTGTAGGCCCTGGACATGCTACGTCCAACAGGCGAAGGACTTCTTGCAGCACCGATGGGACTAAACAAAGCACGCTGACAGCGCGCCGTCGAGTACAAGTGCCCGCTGAAGAAGCCGGAGAAACGCTGTTGTTTTGCAGAAGAGTAGCGCGCTCCTCGGTACCTCTGCTTCGAATGTCTTGCAGATGAGCCTTCGAAGCAAGCTCCACACCAGATGCTTCTAGCGCGCCGTCCGAATCAAGTTGGAGAAACCGCGGGCGCAGACAGGAACCAGAGATAGTGCCTCGAAGCTTTGCAGCTTGACCCGAACCGAATTTCCGGCGCAGAATGGGACAAGATTGAGCCTAGACGAGGATGGGTAAGGTGGGCGCTCGCTGTGTTGCAGAAGTGAGCGTGCTAGAGAGAAGACGGATAGTGTGCTTTGTAGCAGCGTATCGTGGCGAGTGCCCTGAAAATAGCGTTGTGTACCGGCGCCTGATACGGCTGGCACAGGCACACGGTGAGGTAATTGTGCCGGCCTCGACGATCGTCCTCTAGCTGCCGGGGGGCGGGAGTCGCTGTTGAGGCAAGCGTGATGGAGACTTCACGAGCCTGCAGGGTGGGAGCAGCGGGAAAAGTGGGCTTGCGCAAAAGAGCTTTGCAGTCGAGGTGAGGAGAAGAGTGAGGTGCGAGCTGGGATCACAAGCCAACACAAGGTCAGGCGGGCGAGGATGACGGTGACAGCAGGCAAAAGCGAGCAGTGGTTCCGTGGGCAAGAGAGCAACTTCGGACGGACGGTTGCCTCTTTGCAGCGCAGATGTGTCTCGGTTGCAGCGTCGGCTCTGTTTCTGCTGCTGGAGTGCACACGCGCAGCGAAATTAGAGTTTCGCAGAGGACCAGAAGCTGCGTCGATTCGATGCTGGCCGTGACGCACAGACCAGAGAGCTTGGCGCAGAGAATCGACGAGTAATCTGCCGCCTTTCGCCGTGGCCACTGGATGACGGCCCAGCGGGCGCAGCGGTGAATGGCCGGCTGAACCCCGTGAATAAACAAATGCTGATGATGATGTGGTGTGCACGGGCCGTGCAGTTGTGTGCCAGTGCCAGTTGCAAGATGCTGGCCAGCTGGATGGCGGAGCCTCTCTCTGCTGTGCTGACCTGCAATGCTCCGAGCGGGAGCTAATGGTAATTGCTGCGAGTCTCGTGGGAGGACGTGTTGTTGTTCACTGGAGGCTCGGGTGCGGGAACGCTAAGGCAGCGAGAGAGAGTCGCTAAGTCCCAAACGGCAGTTCTTTTCAGCACCTCAGAGCTGCGTGGAAATAAGAGGAGGAAGGGAGGCGGGAGTCTCGATGTACCGCCGCCCACGCTGCAAGGTGTACTGGCTGCTGCAGCGGGCTACGTGTCAGGTCGTCTTTCTGCCGCGGCGCGTTGCAACAGGGAGCTCTCTGCGCAGCTGGAAAACAAAAAAGCCTGAGGCGTGCGCTGCAGTGGCTGCTCGTGTGTTTCCGCGACGTTCACACAAGCAAAGCACCACGGAGCCGTCTGGAGATTGAGGCTGAAGCGATCGTGCACTAGTGTGAAGGTGCGAGTGAAGAGAAGAGCTTGACCAAAGCGAGCTAGAGGCGAGGTAATAAGCTCAGGGAAAGCACAGACAGAAGTGACTGCATGATTTTCCGCTGCTGCGTCTGTCGCAACTTCATCACGCATAACCCCCCGAGGCATCTTCTCAATTGAGCCAGCCTCACTACATCCCTTCTGCATAGATTCTGCACACGTATGGAGCTCTCTGTTACATTGCTGCGATCTCGGGTCAGCGGGCGCTGCGCATGGCTGGTAATCTGCGAACAACAGCCGCGCACCGTGGCCCTCTACTCGCTGCCGACTGCTGGCTGAGTTGGAACACATGACAGGCGGTCAGCTCACCATGCAACATCGCAAGCCAGGGGTGCTCGCTGCAAAGCTCAAATTTCTTCGAGGCGAATCCACCCTCGACACACCGCGAATTCGGCGTGGAGTGGTACATCCAATAGCAATATCGCGACGCGCACTGCTGCTTTTCCAAATCGACAAAGCGGGCATCACTCCCGGCCGGACAGCGAAGCAGATCAGCCGAAATGTGATATGTGGATGGCTCTACGTAATTACTGCTGTGAAGAAACGCGTCTCATTGGCCATTGTGGCCTCCACATTTAGGATTTGCGCATCGTGAGAGCATCGGCCTGCGATACCTTGTCCGGCGCATGACCCGAGAGAGATGTCTGCATTTTGCTGCCCATGAAAGATCGAGATTATTCCGGTCTCAATGTTCGCACAGTGAGACAGGAGGCTGGATCAGCTGTCGCCATCGCTGGCGAAATGTCGTCTCTGCGTGAAGTACCTAGCCTCTATTTGTGATACGGATTCCAGGATTGTTTGCGCAAGAACAGGATCCCTCCACATGGCGATGACCGGCAAACGCCGCTTGCTGGGGTGCTCTCACTATACCGACGACGGTGACAGGTCGCTATGACACATCTCTGGGACTTGCATGTGGCGCTGAGCACAAGGGCTTTCGCGATACATCTGAACCGAACATGTTGGATCTGATACCACCCTGCGTATTGCAACTCTGTTGTTGCCAGCGCGTCCAAGAAAAGCCATGCTTACGCGCTTATACGGTCCGATTTTGGCATGGCGAGGTCTGGTTGTTTACTGGCTTCCGAGGTAGTAAACGCAAATCTCACAAACGTGGTACCAGTTTCAGGCGCTGGAGGAGGAAGTGGGCGTCTGTTCCTACTACATCCAGACCAAGATGCAGCACCGCCGTACGTAGCGTCGCATAGCGGCAGATCGGTGTCTTTCTTATGTCGACGTCCTCCCTATGGAGGGGTATCTGCTGGAAGTCAGTAAGTATCTCTCTCTGCATGAACCGCTCGTGGCCTTTCAACGCTGCTCAGTATGTCTCAGACAATACGAGTGCCCTGACACGAGCGCAAACATTATGCCATGCGACATGCTGCGCGCCGAGCATTGAGCACATCACATCACACTTTCTCCTGCGTCTTCCCTGGCCGCGCTGCGTATGTTCATGGGTGTGATCGTATAGCACTACGACATTGCGCATGTGGCGGGCACGAGCTCAAATGCATGCGCGGAGGACCACAACCGCTGCATCTGTGCCTGAGATTTCTCTTCTCTTGGCTAGTGTCGACGCGACTCCTTCGTAACCGACATTAGGACTGCACCTTACCGAGCATCCTCACGGCGTCGAACAAGGTCCTTGGTTGGATGAGACATTTGTGCATCGCAGGCTCATGCTGCTTGCATTTTGCTCGTGGCTGCTCATGGACAAGCTCGCCGACGTCGAATCATAAAAGCGAATTTATGCACTCCGTGGAGGTGCGTCGGAGTCGGCGCACAGCTGTTGTCTGCATAGTGGAGGACCAGTCACAAGCTGTGTGGCCGATGCAGCGTTTCATTGACCATCCTCCTCCTGCAGATTAGCAACGCTCGAGCCGCATTTACCGATCGTGTACAAGTTTTCACCTTCAGACACAAGACGCATGTGGGTTAGGGTGCGGAACCCTTCCTTAGGGCACGGGAGGCAAGACAGAAGCTTGTACGGCTGCAGCGCCGAGAAGCGCTGGCTCCTGCCTGTGCCTGCCTAAGGAGGCCTTGCCGGCTTCCTCTGAAGAACCACGGGAACGTGCTTCTAGCCTCACGCCAACCTCCAGTAGTGAGAAGGGCCATACTGCTGAGCAACAATTCTTGTTGACCTTTTGGGCCAGCTTTTTCGATTGACAGTATGATTGGACGATTTGACATCAATTTTTAAAAGGAACCATGGCAAGCAGCAGGCGATAACATCAGGCTGGAAAAGGCCATGCCGACGCCTCACTGATGAATGTCTCAGCCTGCGACCAGCTAAAGATGCTGACCGCCATTCGACCTTCTTCTTACGAGATAACCAGCCATGAGCACTATCAATTCCTCCGTGACGCTACGGCGCTGTACTGTACCGTCTGTCGGCACCTCTAAGCATCCAGCTCTCTGGGAATGCTTCGTTGGCATTCGAATGTGGTCGTGCTGAGACCATGCTAGTCAGTGCTAGTCTGCCTTTCACTACTTTGCCAACACCCTGAAGATGGGGCGCAAGGATTGACAAGCACTTTCTAATAAGGAACGTAGCATTCACTAAATTGCGTATTTGGCATCAATGTCGATCTGATGGTAAACAGTCCGCACATCCTCCGGCTCGAGCTGCATTTGATCAGAACGTTCAATCTCGAAAAAGCTTCCTGGTCGAGTAATTTGGAGACAACACCGCAATCACGCCGATACCATCATTCCATTGTCACTCGAGAATGATTAACATTTCTGGCAGGGTTCACTGAAGTTTGGTACGAGAACGGACGTGGCCCGGAGTACCGCACAATCTGAATGCCTCGCCCCCATACGAGCCGCGTCATGACTTCAACATCGAGTCTTCTCGGCACTTGGAATGTTCCCTGCGGTGCTCTCGACATTTGGTAGCTTTCTTACTCCGAGAGCATGTAAGGCCATGGCTGTTCCTCTCCCAAGGACGTCGATGAGCGTGTTTCCAAAAGAGACAGGAGAATGATCATGCATTGCTTGGCGACGAGTGCTGGGCAAAATTCTCGTGTTGCGTCGATTCGTGATCTTCTACCAGCTAAGGCTCTTGATCTGGTTCTCGTGGGACATTTTCACGGCGTGAAACGACCTTCCATGCTCCAAGACAGTATATTCAATCATGAGTCGACACACATCAGAGATACTCGAGAATGAAGAGTGTAGCCGAAATGCACATGCTCATTGTGAACCAAGGTAGCTCTCGCATTTCCTGACTCTATACAACGACCGATCTCGGTCTTCAGCAGTAATTGATGGGATGGGATTGCTATCGAACCATTTGACTGTCCTTCAGTCCGCAAGGCCCCGATAGTCATGATCACTTCCCTCTTTCTCCGATGCTGACCATGACCAAGAATGTCGCAATAGGAGCGAATCTCGCGCCTGAGCAAGGTCAACCACCGCATCGATGCCTAGAATCGTCAACATGTCTCTCGTTTCTCGCAAGCAGTCCGAGAAGGAACGCTATCCTGTTTCCAATCATTGCTAACTTCGAATGCAAGCTCAGACGGCTCGACGCCATGATCCGACCTCACGAAACACCGTGAACGGCGTCGACCCATCCCGATCTCTCGCTATGAACGGCTCGCGGTGTTTCCTGAATGGTGGTGACAAAGGCGTTCCCAAGAACCCTGACTTCTGCATCCGATCCGAAACATCTTCATTGTCGGGGTCACTTGAGACATGGCACACGAAGAAGGAGAAATAATACTGCAGCGAATATCACCCCTCCGGCCGCCATCCTCAACTTGGCAAAAGCCAGCGCTCACATGTTTTCACAGACTCAAGCTATCATTCCATCCCACGCTATCAGATCTCGATCAGCGTGCTGCCAATAGATTGGAAACAGGAGCGGAGTTTGAGAGGTCACCTCGGACATGATCATCCAAATCCATGCATGCATGCATACCAGTCTTTTGGCATTTGCCAATATTGATCTGATCCTGCGCATCCAATTTTATCACAATTACACAATAGAAATGATGCTCACACGACACGGCCAAGTAATACAATGACATGTCCACAAGTCGGAGCGGCGACCGAGTTCATCATTGGAGGAAAAAGCCGCGGTCAAAGGCTTGGAAGTTGAGAGGTTCTAGGCCCGGAAAGAAGCTCCACCTTCAACGATCATCACAATCGTTTGAATGGTCAGTGCTTGGAAAGGTAATGGAAATTCTTTATACCGTGACGAACTATTTGCAATTCTGCCAAAGCAAAGCATGAGTCAAGCCGTATGTAGAAGTTACTGGGCATGTTGGGGCCATTAACGTTGCACTCTGCAGTAATGAAGTGGAGTGTGTTTGCTGGAAGCAAGTTTAGCTGGCAGAGATCATGCTGCAACGCGGGATACGATCAACGTTTGTGCAGGTATCCATTTCTTATCAGATCTGGATCTTCACGTGTGCATGTGGTAGATGCATGGTGATTGCACGGACTGCTTGAGGACTGCAGCTGAAGGTATTGAAGAGAGCAGATCATTGATGAAGGAACTCCTGGAGCGTTTGGAGAATGTCGCCGCTGACTGACGATTCATGAGAAGAGATCAGAATGCTTTGAAGTCCCGGCTGTGCTTCGTAGGGACGAACACTCTCCTCGGACTGTATCCCTCTCTCTCGGCAGCCTGGCCGCATCATTACAGCAAAGTCATTTCTCGCGGCAAGAGTCGTCGACAACATGCAATGCGAACTTGAGGAAGAGCTCAGGAAAAAGAAACAGAATGCGATCGCACTCCAAAGATGACACTGAGATCCGAAGAAGCAAGTTGCCGAGATGTATCACACCTAGTACGTTTCTCTATCTGTCTAACCATCAGACGGGCACTCGGTCACGGATCTGCCTCCAGAACTCGCAACGCCTGCCTCTGCCGCCTTCCCAGGTATTCGCATCAACGACTCGAATGTCGTTCGCCAGTCCTGGCTCCTTGTACTGCGTCGCATTCGGCATTGTTGCTACCACCCGAGAGCTATATGGAATCCCGCCGGTCTCGTTCAGATTCAGCATTCTCCAGGCTCGGTCACCGTGTTCGTTGAAAGTCGGCCATTCCTGCTCGATGGACGGATCATTGTTTACAATGAAGTTGCCCCATGTCCTTCCAAACACTTGCACGAATGCTGAGCTCAAGATCAGACCTCTAGGTCGCAAGCCAACGCCATTCAGATCCGCTCCATGCTGCGCAGCCGGCACAGAATACTGATACTTCCAGGCATCTCTGCTTTTACCGCAGCTGTACGATTCAGCGAGCCAGTAGGACGAGCACACAAATGTTGATTCGGAGTAGAGTGCAACAGCCCTTTGCTGCGGCCCGGTTGCAAAAGGACCTGTCGCATCTGCTGTTGCACCATTGCAGTCTCCACATGTTGCAAAGGGAACAATACCTGATGCATTGGAAGGTGGGTAATGAATTTCAAGAATGTCGTTGATGTCTCTCTCGGTGAGGAGAGGATACTCGAGTCTCAACCAAGCTTCGAGCTCAGCATCTGTTGTGATCTCGGGAATCACATATGCAGCTGCTTCGCTAGCAGTGTTGCCGCTGATGACTCGCAGGCCATTGAGCTTGCCGCTGCGCAGCTGCTTGCTTACAGGTCCTGGTACAGAATCGCCATCGATGACAGGCAGAAATGTCCAAGCACCCCATGTCCCGGATGCACCGACTTTAGCGCTCGCTTTCTGTAGCTCATTGCTCGGAACTGCTCTCAGGCATTGGAGGATTGTAGCACTACTGTTGCCATAGCCACGTCCTGAGAAGCAACCTGCCGCGAGAGCCAGAGAATAATAAGCTTGAGCCGGCTGCCAACCATTATATCTGTATAGAACAGGATTGTACGGCGTAGCAGCTATGGCATTTTTGAAGAGCTTGGTTCCCAAGCGTCCATCAAAAGAGACAGCGTGATGCATCACAGCACCAGCACCTGCGCTCTGTCCAGCAATCGTGACTCGATTTGGATCACCGCCAAATTTGCTGATATGCTTCTGAACCCACTGCATTGCGAATTGCTGGTCCAAAAGACCGGCATTTACATCTCCAAAGCGATACACTTCATCTCCTGCAAGAAAACCCAGCGCCCCAAGTCGGTATTGGATGACCACGCTCACGAAGCGATTGTCGTTGATCCGAGAGAATTCTGCAATGTCTTGATTGCCTTGACCCCTTCCATACCCTCCGCCGTGAATCCAGAAGAAGACGGGCAGCAGATTGGTAGCATTAGCCTGAGCGGGCGAGTAGACACTGAGGAAAAGACAGTCTTCGTTCCCAGAGTAGTCATCGTCCTCGGGCTGTGGTGCCGGCTGGGTTTGAGGACATCTTTCAGGAAGAGAATCTGCTTTTATTGCTTTTGTCCTGTTCGAGGCTGGATTCTGAGGTTTTCGCCATCGGTTGTTGCCCACAGGCGGCGCAGCATAGCGAATACCCTGCCATACATTCTGGTCTATAGATGAGTTGTAATGACCTTCGTATATGCTGTAACCTAGATCCACTTCAAGTCCAAGCCCTGTCGCCGCTTGGGCATATGATAGCTGGGCACAGATGATGGCGATCAGGCCCCACAGAGACCACGCATGGTGCGTGAGGCTCATTCTAAGATCAGCTTGTTTGAGATATCAGCTCGATGACCACAGTATACGTCCATTCTGGACGCAAAAGCCATTTTGCGAGCATCCCGGGCGTGCGAAGACATTACCACCGCGTTGCCGGTAGCCAAGTGAATCTTTGGGGGCTGGTGCGGAGAAGTCAAGTCAATCCTCTGATCGTCACCACAATGGCCTTGGATCTTCTCCATCCGGTATACCGACACGTGCTTCGTGACACCCCCAAGTACTTCATCCTGTCCCATTCTCTTCAGCTTCGGTCAACTTGAATGCCATCAGAAACGACACAATGTCTTTGTTTCTGAAGAGAACGCGCCCGGCCGGCATCGCGTGCTGTGTTGAGGCGGAGTTGGCCGAGAATCCTGGTCGGCTCCTTCAGCAACTTCAGACGCCAAGAGATAGATAGAGCGTGCCTGCTTTTTTCGTACCATAGACATAGATTGATTGTAGGTCTTGTCACATTCCCTTCTTGCGACTTCTCGAGCTCCTGAATCAGCACACAGAGGACCATCAGAACAAGTCCCACAAGATGACACTCGAAAAGACCATCTACCAAGGACCTTACATCCACAGCAAATCACAAACGGAATTAGACTATGTAGAAAAAGCCCAAATCGGCGTAAACGAAGACGGAAAGATCGCATTCATCAACCAAGATCTCACAAGCACTCTCCCCGAAGGCTGGGAAAACGCCAAAGTTGTCAAAATCACAGAGCCAGGATTCTTCTTCCCAGGATTTATCGACACGCATATTCATGCACCACAATACCCAAATGCCGGAATTTTTGGCAAGACCACACTACTGGACTGGCTCAAGAAATATACTTTCCCACTAGAAGACTCATTCTCGGATCTCAAGAAAGCACAAAGAATTTACAATCAAATCGTCTCTCGAACGCTGTCTCATGGCACGACGACGGCTTGCTATTATGCTACGATACATGTTCCAGCGACGAATCTTCTGGCGGATATCTGCTTGAAACGTGGACAGAAAGCTTTCGTGGGACGTGTATGCATGGACCAGAGCGTAGATTTGGAGAATCCGGATTTCTACCGGGATGCCTCAGCTGAAGCAAGTGTGGAAAGCACGAAGCAATGCATTGAGCATATCAAGAGTATCGATCCGAATTACGAATTGATCTCTCCGATTATCACGCCGCGTTTTGCTCCGAGCTGTTCTATGGAGTCGATGCATGCGCTGGGAAAACTTCATAAGGAGACTGGAATTCCTGTCCAAACACATATCGATGAGAATAAACCTGAGATAAATCTGGTGAAGGAGACGTTCCCGGATGCGCCGCATTATGCTGGGGTATATGATTCTGCAGGTCTGCTTACGTCCAAGACTATCTTGGCGCATTGTGTCTGGCTCAACCCCGAAGAGCGGAAGCTTGTCAAAGAGCGGGATGCTAAGATCAGCCATTGTCCAGCGTCCAATACTGCGCTGAAGTCTGGTTGTGCGCCTATTCGACAACTGCTGAATGAAGGGTTGACAATTGGTCTGGGCACCGACGTTTCTGGTGGCTATACGCCCAGCATTTTGGCGCAGTGTCGAGAAGCATTGTTCGTGTCACGCTTTCGTGCAATGAATGATGGAGACGAAGCCGCGCTAAGCGTCGAGGAGACATTGTATCTTGCGACTCGTGGTGGAGCCAAAGTGGTTGGTCTTGAAGATCGAATTGGTGGCTTCGAGGTTGGCAAGGACTGGGACGCGCAATTCATCCATCTACAGTCTGTGAAGGATGATGATGATTTTGATCAGCTCACAGGGCCAGCGGAGCTTTTTGGGCATGAGGATTGGAGCGACAAAATCGAGAAGTGGGTGTGCACTGGAGATGATCGCAACACGCACGCGGTCTGGATCAAAGGACGACTGGTACATGCGAAGAACGGCGTCAAGTTTTGAATCGCGGTGTCGTATCAAGACGGCGCCTAATCGATATGGAGGCTCTGCTGGAATTTGTCTGGGACATGCATGAATGCTTTCTGTGTCAGATTATGGGCTGAGACCATTTCTGCCTACTGCTGGGTTGCCCGAGCTAAGAAGCTGAACATGGCCGAATTACTTCAGGGCGTCCGCGTGAGCGCCAAGGAGCTTTGAAAGGTCAGCCAAGATCAGATAATCAGGCTGAACGGCCGCGACCTCGAGGCGTGCTCTTCTGGCAATCTCCATAAGCTCTCCCGCCCTGCAGTGAGAAGCTGAACTTGTGTAGTCGACAGAGGCAATATTCGTGGCCTCATTTCAAATTCTACAGCTCAAGGGTTCCGATGCGGCCACCAACTTCTCCCTCACGAGAAAGCGGACCTTCGGCCAGACGCTTTTGAATTGTCGCTAGTATGTCCTCATAGCCTTCGCCTGGAGAGCGTTCAACCTGTACAACCAAACGACTGTGGAAGGCTCGAAGGGCATCGAACTTGGCAGACGCAATTTTATATGCCGAGCTTTCTGCATCGCCCCGACCTCCAACCAAATTTCCGAAAGTCTTTGGCGGAGCCATCAGATATGGTAGCGCATACTCTAGTGCTGGGGGCGCAAGGAGTGCTAGGTGGCCACTCTCTGGTGTTGCGATTGCTGAAGGTAGAGGAACATCAGATTCTGTAGACCAATTTGCAGTGATCACTGATGCTAGGACGTTGATAGCACCCAATGCCAGATCTTTGAGTGCCACTGTATCTGCGTGCGAGGCAATGTCACGCCACAAGCTTTGATTCGAAGCGAGATAGGTGAAGTAGAGAGCTCGTGCCTCAGCTGCCTCCTGTCGGATTGAAGGGTCTTCCTGAGCCGACTCACCAGGGCGAAAAATGACATCTCGATCGGGCCCATGGAATATTGTTGCGAGTGTGTTGAGCACATCTGGATTTGTTGCTCGGGACGGCAGTCGTAGAAGTGGACTTGGCCGCCCTCCACCAAAGGACGCAAACAATGACCTGCGTGGCATACTTGCTAGAAGATGCAGATCATGCTTCGGTGACTCTTGATGCGCCCATTTCCCTGGCGAGAGGGCAAATGCTTCGCACAGGCGATCGTTAACCTGCTGCGGCATCTGACTTGAGAGGAAGTGTTCAGGATAATTCGAAGCATATGTAGCGATGTAGTTGGCTGCTGGACCATATAGGAACATGGACTCCAAAGGATCGACTTGTGCTCCAGGAAGCTGCAAATAGATGACTGCAGTCTTTGCATGCACACCATGAGCGACGAGATACCTCAGGCCGTGCGATTCTGTAGCAGATCCGGACAAGCGCATTTTAGGCTTGGTAGAGTCAAGCAGATCTGAGTAGAAGTCGATCAAGCAGCGATACATGAGGACATCGTCACTAGTGTCGACCATGTGTAACGCAGCAAAGTCAAGTAAGCCGCCCTTGACCTTAAACTCTGCTTCTACATCCTCGTGATGACTGTGTGACACAGCGTTCCAATCCATAGCAGCCACCTTCGGCAGCCACTCCATCAATCTGGCTTGAGCGATGGTACGCATGCTCTTTCCAAGCTTGACGGGATCAGAGTCGGAAAGTCCACAGGCCCAGAAGAACATACGGTATACATTTCGATCACCGAAGATGCGCTTCCACATGAGACCTTGACCTCCGGTGGGTAGGTGAGAATCGACATCATCCTGAATCTCCTGATCGACCTTCAGAAGATCAAGCAGCAATTGCGAGCATTGCGTGGCGACGCCAGTGTCATTCGTGCATAGCCATAATCTGACAAGGACTTTCATGGTATCCAGCATTCCTGCTACTGATGCGGCATCGGCTGCATTTGTGGTGGCTTTCTGCAGAATCGCGATGATGAGACGATTGTAGGAAGCCATGTGCTCGCCCACTAGCAGGCCATCTGTGAATGGGATATTGCCAAGCTTGAGGATATCGCCATAGCTGTAGTCTTTGATCAACCGTAGGAGTAGATTTCCTGCAGGACCGGGATCTTGTCGTAATGTTGGCAGAAGCCCTGATAGTGATACCACAAGAGGCAATTTCTGCTCTGGAGATAGTGTCTCTGCTAAGACCAGCTCAGCTTCCTCAAAGAGTCTCTGATCCAGTGCCACAGATGGATCATTAGTGGTTGCTTGGATGTTGTCTTGCACACGTTCTAAGAGGGACTGCGACATCCTGAGTGATTGAAGCGTCGTCTCCTGGTATGTGTGTCTTGCCTCGATGAAAGAAGTGACTGGAGTGTGTTGTGGCGCTGGACATTTATAATTGATAGAATTGTTCAAGGCAAACAGGTCGAACGTGTACTATCTAAAAATGGCAAGCGCGTCATCCCTGTCAACGCACGGACTCAGCTGCACAAGCCACGTGCACAGCTTGAATGTCGACCTCGCCTTCCTCCCACATTTCACATCTCGACATACATCAAGAACAACTCCAGTATCACCAAGAAATCGGCGCAGGACCGTCGAAAAATGGCACAAGCAACAGAAAATGGCAATGCCAACCAGCCGGACTGGGACGCAGCACGATACGAGGAAGCGCTGGCGCATTTAGAGAGACTGCAAGAACTGGTACAAAGAACAATAGCGAGATCGGAAGGATTCATCTAATAAATCACAGATTGACGGCATGAAATCTGATATACCATCAATTGTGGCACCCATCCAAAGACAAATCCGAGACAAAGCCCAGCTGTTTGTGGAAACCAAGACGGCAGCCGAGCAAGCAGTCACAGATGTCCAGCAACTCCGGACCACGTGGAATTCGGAGCAAACCCAGAATATCTTCGCGAAGACCAGGGACAGCTTTGCCAAAGACGGCGATCTCAGCAAAGCACGAAATGTACCTCGATGGGGCTGGGCCGAACAGGACTGAATGCAGCCTCAAGCGCGCCAATTTACAGGCGCATCTAATCTGGCATTTACTTCACACACTTGAGGCATACCACACCATGAATCTTGGACCACAAATCCCGGCAGCAATCTATCACGCCCTCAGTGGCCTCCCACCAGGCCATCTCCCGGCCGACCCATCTACCCTCGAATGCCAATGACCATCCCACTCCCTCCAAGACGTTGGCACACCCCACTTCTTCCTCTCGCCATGCGGCCAATGCGCATCACTCCAGAAATTCCACCGATTGCGTCCATTGATATGACTATACCGTCTTGTCCGATGATTGTACACCTCATCCCTCTCCCTTCTGGCCCAGGGCGTCGACCCAAGATTACCTGGCGGATACCAATCCATATCCTCAGCTGCACCTCTCCAATTCGGATCCAACCAGCCGAGCCCTGTGCTATCCCAATTACTCCAATGATTCCGACTCGGCAGTTCGCGATGAAGAGTTCTTCGATCTCCGTTCGCGACCACGAAGAGATCCGGCCCTTCACCTGTCAAAGCATCCTTAATGCGACCGAATGTTCCGTGTCGAGCTCCATCTGAAGGTCGAGCCCAGTATTTCTTGGACTTGAAGTTTGGAAGTTTGCGACCGCCTTGATACCAGCCTCGACCGTTGATTCCGCCAGGACGCCAGTGGACGAAAGGTTCTTCTCGGGGTGCGCTGCGGCGGTTACCGAATTCTGGTAGGAAGGGGAAGCCGTTGTATGCTGCGTTCTGGTAGTCTTCGCCGAAGGGAGCGTTGTGCCACCAAGCTGCCATCTTTGACTGAGGGTGAGATGGAGCTGGATGGTCTCGCTGCTGTCAGAATGGTGTTTGAGACATACATCTATATTGTCAGCTCATCCAGATCTAGCAATCTGAAGTCACTTTTGTTACAAACACACAATCAACACTGCCAGCTTTCACTCTTTCCGCTTCGGGCAAACACGACTTCGTTTCAGAAGTCTTTAAGCAAGTTTGTACACCATGATGTTTGCAAAGCATATCCACTCTATCGGTCCCCTAACAACGCACCCTCCAATTCCCATCCTCTAACCCCGGTGAAATCCATTTGACCTTCAATCGCCTCCGTGACTTCTCTACACCACCCCGCCTCTATCTCATGCCCATGTCTTATCAAATACGGCTCCAACACCAAGCTCAACCAAATCGAACACCTGCTAATCGACCCAACCTTCGCACAAGGACATAGCGGCACAGATCTAAGAAACTTCAGAGCATGATCCAAGGCCGTGATCTTGTGACAGGATGCCGTGTTCGTAGAAAGCTCGACAGTAGTCCAGTGTAAAAGCATACTACAAAGCCAATAAAGTTGATGAAACGTACAAGTCTCTGCATCCCGAAATCCAATAAGAGATCCAAGACTCGATGTGGCGGCCGTGGTTGTTGATACCTCGATGTAAGCTTTACCTTCGGCGGCATACCATTTATTCAACCATTCTTCCAAACGATGCAGTATGCGTTCAATATCGTAGAGGAGTATTGCTAAAGTCGTGAGGTGGTCGGAGTCTGATGTGATGTGGTCGAGCTCTACTTTAGTCTTTCCGGTCAAGGTGATCTTATCCGCTCGTTCCAACAAACCAGGTACATGTAACGCAATATCATAAATATCCACATACGGATCTCTCGGCAGAGCCGCATTCTTCGAATTAAGAACTTTCCAATGCTCATCCGCAAGAACCACAGCTCGGCGTTGAATCATAGCCATTACGAAAGAAAAATGGCGGACGCCGTGAAGATGCGATTTTCCTAATTCTGATTTTACGGCGCGTTTGCCGACAGCTAGAAGATAGCTTTCTGCGCCTTTGATGTGTTTAATCCAGCAGGTGCGTCGCCTGCTGACGGGGTTGAAGAGTTCGCAGAGGGCGAGAAGGGACATGGAGACTAGGATGTGGTCTACGCGGACTTGGTGCTGGGTGGGTTGAGTTAAGGTTTGGTTTAAGAGGTGTAGTGTTCGACCGTATCTTGATGAGCTGAGTTGGAGTGCTCTATGGTTGTTGTGGTGAGACCCGATTCTGGCTAGGCACACGGCGTCGACGCAATTCTGGATGAGGGGAGAGCTCAAGTCTTCTGATGGGAGGAGGGTGAGCCATCGAGAACCAGCTACTGCTCTCATTGGAAGCTGGAGGAGGTGGATTTCTAGGAATTTGGCTAGTAGCTGCGTCCGTATTGCAGCTGGTGAAGCAAGGAATGTAACATGTGGCTGCCGGTGTTGCAGAGGCTCCGTTGACTTGTTTTCGTTATTTCTTGAGCTGAAGTCAGGGCATGGCAATGTGTTGATGAAAGATGAGACGATAGCGGGACGTTTTGCCGGACTGAGCTTCTTTTCGCTGGAGGAGCCATTTGGCACTTGCTCAGTTCTTTGGCCATCCTTCACATCATCGCGAGGGATCAAGTGCCTTGATAGTTCCGGCCTTGCTTCGATACCCTGTTGAATGTCGATATCCGCTATCTCGGGCGCTGATTCGAGAAATTCAGGTGCTGCTTTTGGCACCAAATTTGAGGTTGATTGCCTTGATGTGTTCTCCTTCACTCTGATGGATGCAGTTTTCGCTCCCTTCTGGGCTTGGCGTGCCGCTCTCTGTCGTTGTCGATAATCTTTCATCGCCTGCGATCGTATTTGTCTTTGGGCTGTTGCATCATTGCCGAAGGCATTGTGCGATGATACCTCGACAAATTGTAGCATCGTGTCCACCCTAATTGCAATGACTGCGACTTGTGTGATTGTCAATGTAAGAGTTACTGGCATTTCATCACCGAGGGGATGATATCGACGTCGGGAGCCGCCGCTACAGCTGAAGCAGATGTTGCGTGTGTGGCGATCCTTTCGCGAAGATCTCGACCTTTATTGATCCTTTCGACTTTCCCGATCCAGCTAGCTGGCGCAGCCAAACCAGAGTCACGGAACATTAGAGGAGGGAAGAGGCCGCATGTTTCAGCTGTGTTCATGAACACCAACACATTTCGCGCCTGAGTTCATTGTCGCGCAGTCGAACAGAGGCAAATTTGAGATTGCAGATCGCCCGATCTCAGTTCTTGAGTTGTTATGTGGCGACGCGTGAGAACGCGTTCCTGCAGATTCATTGTTGCATTGTGCGACATAGTATTGTTCTATAATCCATCAGTTGCTCCTGCCATGCAATGCCATTTCATGCCCATCTTATCCAGAACGCCGCTTTCATAGGTCATATACACATTTCGGGTCATCACTAAAGATCCCATTTAGGATCGAGAACATCTTCAAATCGCCATTCCTTGCAAGTGCCGTACCAATGTCGAATCGCGCAGTGTTTCCGCTTCGTGGTCGGAAGGTGCGATGAGGTCGGTGTCGAAGCAGAGTTTGTTGTAGGAGAGGGGTCGACACATATCAAGCCAAACCACTCTCTGCTCGTGCAATCGTCTGCTGTTGTGGTACTTGTGGCAGAGGGAAGACTGGACGAGCTCTTTGGCGTCGCAGTCTTGGTCGTAGTCGGATCATCGCAGCCAAACCAGCCTGGCGTCTTGCAAGTCGATGTCGAAGTCGATGTCGTTATGATAGTAGTAATCGTGTGTCCAGGCTTTGCACTGGTAGTAGTAATCGTGTTTGTATCAGTCGTTGTGACTGGATCTTTGCATCCAAACCAGCCTGGGGTTTTGCAGGTGGATGTAGAAGTCGACGACGTGCTTGTTGTTGATGTCACCGTAGTGGTGGTTTCATCTAAGCAGCCCCACCAGCCGGGCGTTTTGCAAGTCTCAGTCCGCGTTCGCGTGGCTGTGGACGAAGTCTTGCTGCTTGTGGTGGTTTCAGTCCCGTTACTTTCGTAGAACTTCCAATTATAGCAGTCCACGCATTCGGTGTCCTCCTCACAAGCAGGTACAGTATCGTACTTCTCGAGCACATCTTTGATAACATTGACAATCTTGTGTGTGCCAATGCCAACTCTCCACCCAAGGTCGCCAACTGTGTCGTAGATGCATGTCTGTCCTGTGTGGCAGACGCCTTGAAATGCATATCCAGCGAGCGTGCAGAACGCAGACGCGCCGTTGCACGTACCCATGTAGATCGGATCAGCAGTGTGGCCGTAGTGATACACACCAGTCTTCACTCGTGCTTGGTGTGAGCCAATCTTGTAGCCAGGTGGCGTCGGCAACCCAAGACGCTGAGCAGCCATAGCATCCGGGAATGCTTCGAAAGTCATGGTCGGCAAGCCATAGGTCAAGCCGAGCATAGAACTGACCACGCCTCCCAGCGAGTGGCCCGACAGCCATACGGACGAGTTTGGATAGCGCTCAGTCACATTATGATAGAGGTCTCGCACGGCCCAGTAGTAATGACTCTTCTCCCTCAATGACTTGACCAAGCACGTCGAGTTGCAGGTATATGTCGAAGTCATGCAGTCGCAAACCTGCTTCCACAAGTACTGTCCGCCTTGACCACAGCAGCACGACCCGAATAGATTGTCATTGATCTTGTCGTTTCCTGTCGTATCAGCGCCATCAAAGACTGCAGGAGAAGTTCCTTGGATGTTGTTAGTCCTGCTCCCACACCAGAATAGCATGAGACATGGCAAGTCGTCCAGCCAAGTTGACGTACCTTTCAAACCGATGACGACCGTGGCATTGGTCTCATCAGCGAAGATATGCCCGCGGAGACCATCGGATTCCCAGCCAAAGTCGTCGGTATAGTTGAAGCCTCCCTTGACAGGCTGCCACTCTCCATCCAGACGTGACTGAACGTATGCATTCGCAGCCATCTTCGCGAAGGTCAAGACAGTGCTCTTGTCTGTGACATTTGGTCCTTCGATCTCGTCCACAGTCCAAGCATCAGCTGGCAGATCTGCCGCTCTCCCAAAATACTCTGAATGCTTCAACAAGTCATCGATCGCCGACTTGTTCCTGTCCTCCATGCGCTGAATGTTCATCCATGTTGCTCGTGCCCGCAGATCGGTCGGCGCATCTTCCACCTCTCCATCCAACGTCCGGACCTGTAGTTTCGCATCGGGCCTTACGTCGACATAGCGGTGGAGATTGGGATATTTCTGTACTCCATGATGATAGATGTGGCGGAGCTTCTGTTGTGATTGTTAGTTGTCTGTCCACTTTCACTATTCCCGTCCATAGCAGTGCGACCTACGAATACACGCTCTCCCAGATCTGATGATGCTTGGCTATTCCCATCAATATCAGGCGTGCCTGGCGGAAGGACTATGTTTGGGTTGTGTTGTTGCCGCAGCTCTCTCGGCCTCGCTGCCTGGACATGTTGGGAAGCAAAGGACAATAGACAAGCAAGTAGAAGGCTACCGTTGCACAGCATGGCAAGGATACTCGCTGGACGGACTGCAAGAGATTTGTAGGCAAGAAGACATGGCATCCGTCAATCTTGTTGCCTCAAACACAGCGCGTCGACGAACAACTGATCATCGACCTCACGCCGCATCACGAGACGAGATGCACGGGGCGCTCGGTCCACCAATGACGCACAGCGACAGGCCGGGATCGTCGGAAGGGTCCGTCCTAGCGCCTCTTCACAGGCAAGGTTGGAGCTTCGCGGACGATGCGTGAGTAAGAGAGAGAAGAGAGGAACACGCGGACAGCAGCAGACACTCATCATTCTGACTCTGCTGGCTGAGTGACATACTAAAGGATGCCTGGCCTCTGACACCGCCTTATGAAGTGTTGAGTAAGAGTGAGCAGGTTCTTACTTGCCCGCCGCCTCATCACAGATTCACCACCCTCGTTCAGCGTTCCAACACGTCCCAGCTGTGCTCGTGCATCCCGTCTACCACGAAACACTCCCAATCCTCACTCGCTGCCCGGATCACATCGGTCCACCCGGGATGATGTTTGCTTAGATATCCGTCTGCCTTATATTTGCACAGCGCCGTCTGACAGTGACTATCTCACTCCTGAGAGCTACCTGAGCTTCCTGAGCCTGAGCTATTTCTCCCTATTGCTTCAGCCAGGATGGCCGAAACTCAGACATCGCCCGCCATGTCTGCACCCAACAGGCCTCAGCCCCTCCATTTGTCGCGCTCCTTCACTCGCATGGCCGATCAGCCTCCCTCGCCGCAAGCCTCTTCTCCGAGAAAGAGAGCGAGCACTCTGCACGAAGCAGGCATACCGTCCGTACCCGAAGCAAGACACATTCCCACCTCACCCGAAATTGGCGGACAGCGGGCCATGGCAGATGTGTTTGAGAACAATGAAGAGGAGGAGCACAGTGAGACCAACAGTGGTGCGGCCACACCAGGAATCAACGTCCCGAGCACGTTCGATGAGCTGCCCATCGAGATTAGAAGTCTCTGTGAGCGCTTTTTGGAGCGCTTATCAGCCAAGGTGCATGATAAGCCATTGACGGCAGAGCAGGTCTCGGAGCTGTTTCAGGAATTTTATAAACGCGCCGCAAATCATGTCAACACACATATCGCTACGTTGGCTTCAAAAATTGGGCGGCAGACGTCTCCAGCACAGTCCAAGACGAAAGGGAGATCAAGGGCTGGGTCAGGAGCCAAGAAAGTTTCCACGGACAGCCTCTTCAGTCACGCAGAAATGCTGACTGCAGACGAAGTGGCAGACAGGAAGAAGGCGAGACGACTGTTGGAGCAGAAGAGGGTTGCATTAGAAGAGGCTGTAGAGCGTGGCGTGTGCGAGAAGGTCTACGACAAGATCTGGCAGCATCGCAGTACGGAAGATGAGGCGCGTGACGAGAAGTTGCGTTCGCGGACGCAATCGCTGGCGTTGGTGGGAATTGGTTTGAAAGAGCTCCACATGGATAATGATCCTGCCAACGCCGATATTAGACGCACTGCTGAAGAAAAGGAAGATGAGATCAATCAGGCGCTATCTGCTGCCAGAGATGCGTTGCTCAAGATGGATGGAGAACACTACCCGCTCGGCAAGCTGCAGCATTTAACCGCTGCACACAAAGCAATCGTGGAAACATTGTCGCAACTATTTCCATCCTCGTCATCAGCAGATGAGATCTTACCCACTCTGATCTACACACTGATCACTTGTCCCGCGCAAGGAGTCAATGCCGTGAGCAATCTCGCATTTATTCAACGCTTTCGAACTTCAAGCAAGGTGGACGGCGAGGCTGCATACTGCCTCGTGAACCTCGAAGCAGCAATTTCATTCTTGGAAACAGTCGACTTATCCTCGCTACGATCTGACGAACTTCCGCAAGGACCTGACGCGAAAGTGTCAAGCCAGCCATCGACGCCCAAAACAGAAACGCCACCTTCTGTACCCGTGCCCACCAGCGCAGAAAGCTCACCACCCAGTGTCACCGCAGCATCAGCTACTCCTTCAGACCAAAGCACCAGCTCGACCCCTGCAAGCAAGGCGCTTTCGTCTTCAGGCAAGCCAAGTGCGCCTTCCAGGCCACAAATGCATCAGCGTAGGATATCAGCGCTCATGGCTCAGCAGGCAGAACGCATCGAGGCCGGGCGCGACAACTTCTTGAACGCGGCAGACAAGTTCTACGATTCCGTTAACGGAACTTTGGACAACAGTCTGCAGTTTCTGCTTGGGAGATTCAAGGAGGAGGCGGGTAAGACCAACGCCTCGCTGCCCAAGACACTCGAGGATGCGAGGAAGCTAGTATCACCTATCAGCGGTCCAGAGGAAGATGCAGACTCGCTGTCAGTATCAGGGCGTAGCAGTCCTGGCCTCGAAGATCCGCTCTCTGCTGGCGGCAAGTCAACAGAAAGCAACAAGATGCTCGAATTGCTTGGTGGTAAGAAGCAGATACGTGAGCGAAGTGTTGACAGTACACGGTCCGGCGGCAGTGGCAGACGTGCTGTCACTTTCGATTCCAAGACGGCTGCCGGAAATGTTGCGGCAAAGGACAAGCCAAACAATGGACCACCGACGCCATCAGGCTTGTTCAACTCCATCAATCCTCTGAACAACCTCAACAAGTTCACAGTGCCCGCTTTTGTCCCACGCTTTGGCCGCTCTGGAAGTGTAAACAGCTCAGCACAGCCCTCGCCATCGCTACTTGAGACGAAGCCCAATGCTGTGCCAGCAGGTGCAGGAATGGCGCAAGGCCGCCTTGGCGATATTGTGGAGTCACCGCAACCTCTTCGCAAAGGCTCAGACCCGCTCTCAACGACATCGAAGCTCGAAAGGACTCGAAGCAGAGACTCTTCGATGGCTGTTGACGAAGGCGACGATTTGAATGCAAGAGAAGCTCTAGCAGAACTGCGGAAGATCAAGCCACCGAAGAACAGATTCTTGAATGTGGAAAGTGCCAATCAGTTAAAGATTGGTGAAGTGGAGGAATTGCTTTTGGAATACCGGCGTTTGGCAAAAGCGATAGGAGAGGCGATTGCGAATTAGCGTTGGTGTTGGTTGGTTGAGGTTTTTGTTGTAGGTGACGTGATAGATGATGTCTAAGAGCTGATGTCTACAGTTAAACGAGACTATTGCCATTTTCGACCACCTCGCAGAATGCTTCCGCTTCTTCAACGGTCTTCTCCAGAGCCAAGACCAGGTCGCGTGTCTTCCGCGCCCTTTCTCGGCGACTGCCGTCTACAGCTGACAAACTTCCCTGCTTCATTGCTGTTTCTAGCACCACGACTTGCGGCTGAGCTTGATCCGACATCCATTTATCCTTGTTGCATTGGCATACTGAGCAACCTGCTTATGCAGCATATCAATACTAGTGTAATGCAAAGGCACAGTTAAGAACGAGGACGGTTCTGTGTAAAAACACGACGACCACTACATCCTCCATCGATCCACTCCCTTCAAAAGATGCCTCATCACATCCTCCTCCTAGGCGCCACTGGCCCCTC
>AWYD02000052.1:0-33251 GCA_000504365.2 Pseudocercospora pini-densiflorae CBS 125139
TACGAGCCTTAATAGATTCTCTTTACGTAGAGTCTATTAAGTTCTAGAAATAAAGTTTAAGAGGCTACTTCGTTATAGGTAAACTACGTTACTTTATAAGGCGTAAATAGTATATTTATAAGTTAAACTTAATAGATTCGAGGGAGGTAATTAGTTAAGGCTTAGCTAGGACCTATCGCCTAATACGTAATAGGGGTAGGCTTTATATAAGACGCGTAAGGAGTAGTAGATAGAGGCTAAGATTATATAGGCTTAGTAGTAGTAATACGCCTATAGGTATATTCTACGAGTTTCTAAGCTCCACGCTTTATACGAATTAGAGGATTATATTAGACGAAGTGTTCTTTATTATTCTATATATTCTATAGCGTATATTAGCCTACGTGCGCCTTATATAAAGCGTTATTATAGTTACTTATATTATACTAGTAACGCGCGTAGTAGGGTTATAGGTATAGCCGTATAGTAGCGCGGGTTATAGTCTATATACTCGAGAGACTATTAAGTTTGCGGTTCTTAAGGCTTATTTACCTAAAAGCTCTTAGAACTTAGATAGCTACTAAACCTCTACCAAGCCGAATAGCGAACCGTTGGAAGCTATTCTGCACACATAATCTTACCTGCTCCTCCAAGACACTCTCCCAGCCCCGCGTCGGTAGCATACTGTTGTAAACTAGTGGTGAGCGTCTTTGCTTCTATCAAATCTGGGAGCATTGTGTGCAACCTACATGCTTTGAATGCACAAAGGGGCCATCCTTCTTTCTTGATGGCTCGTTGTCACACTATTGCGACTTTGATCAGCAATCACGTTTCCCACTCGAGCGTCTCATAGACCTACGCAGAAAGTATCTGTCGAGAAGATCGTGTCAATTAGCTGAGAATGGTTGAGTTGGACAGCAGACTTACATTTCCCTTGCTTCTCACAGCCTCCGTCTCCTCCCCAACCTCTATTGCAATAAATGAGTGGTTTGGACCAGCCCTCAGGGCCTCTGAAGGGCAATTTGGCAGCGGCTTCAGCTGATACTAAGCCCGTGAGCAGCAAAAGAATCGTGGTTGGACGCATTGTAGATAAGCAAGTCGAATGATGAGAGTGAGCAAAACAGTGTGAAAAGAAGGCACTCAAGCAAGTCGCGAGAGGAGTGAGCATGCGATCAATGGTGTAAAGAGACATATATCCTCGAACTACGAAGATGTCCATCTCGTAGACCATTAGCCGATGGCAAGGGTCGCCTCGATCGTCAGTAGCCTCCTGAAGACTCAGCGCAGGTTCGTGCTCTTCGTCCACTTCGAGGACTGGGACATCGATACGACCAAGAACCACATTGCCTTCGCTATGAGATCTGGGGTGTCATGGAGGGTTGTGCGGCATTGTTTCCTTGTTTCGACCGCTGCCTGACCTCTGGAGAGCCGGTCCTTGCATCGCATGAGAGCGCTCTCCTTCGTGACCTTGAGATACTGAATCGTGCTATGGAATCCGTGGAGATTTTGATGTTTGTGAGAGGGAGACGGTGGCCTGGGGTTCGCGACCAAGAAAGGTCTCGCACAGACAACTCTTGACTCAGCAAATGTCTTGGCAGCATTCCCTGTGGCCAGCATCCTCCCTGCCATCTGAACTCTTCATCATACCAAGCGTAATATCGTTCCCCGTTCACATATGCAGTTACTAGGGAGCGCATTCGATCTACAATTGGATGACAGTGGCTATGGCCGACTTCAGTCTGGCAACCTCACGCTCCCACGATCGATCACCAGCGCTCCTCCATCCGATTCCACAAGCCGAAATATCGAGGACATGAAGCAACGCATCGCCTGAGGTTGAGGTCGAGTTGCACAATGCTGCGGTCGGGCGGCCGGCGAGAGGCCGCCTGCAGCTGGCGTGACGCCTTCATGCACGATGAGCTGGCGACGTGCAGCTTGTGCAAGGTCTTGGAAGGCCATGTGCTTTCGGTTCCACCATACACGATCGGAAATGTGAAGGCACGAAGTGAGCAGTATTGCATATATGACACAAGGGTCGATCTATCAGTAAGGCAGTGATGTCTGAAAACTTTGGTGCGGCAAAGAAGCATGGTGGTCTTATGCACTGCCCTCGAGGCCTGCATTAGACTATAGCTTCAGCCCCCACATGGTTCGCATTAAGAGGTCTGAAATGTCCACCTCACACTCGTTGGCGAGTCTGTTCCTTCACTTCCCATGGGACTCCTGAAACTATGTCGGCGGCATACGATAAGGTCGAAATCCTTGAGCAAGGAAACGGAGGATCATGGCATGAGCGATATTGCGAGCTGTCACAAATTCTTGGCAGTAGCACAGAACCGACAACGTCGAGCTTTGTGTTAGTACATTAGCTCGAGATGCAATTGTACAACTCCTAATGTTGTGTCTGAGCACAGGTTCATTAATGCAGGAGAGTTGAAAGATGACCAAGATGATGAAGCCAAGACCAGACATTCGCGCCTGCGAGTCGGGCTGAACATGCCCCGAGAATTCTGGACCAAGATGGCTCTAGATGCTAGCGGCTTCTTTCGAGCCACAGAACATCACAACGATGATGAAGAGCTTCAAGTACACGAAAGCTGGCTGCGACTTCAAGCCAAGCAAGCCCACAGAGATGGCCCACCGGACGCTGAGCAGCTTGGGGAAATAAAGTACCACTGGGATCGATTAGGATTCTTCATTCGCTGGCGGCCAAACAAGACCTTCACTGCTTACTGCTTCGATCTACCCGACGAGCTCAAAATAACTCTCAGAACCACGCTTATAACTTCCAAACTCTCAGCTCACCTCCCAGCCATGATCTGGTCCCTGATCCTTGAGCATGCCATGCCGCTCTTTGACTCTCAGGTATGGAAGTGCCGTCATCTCATTCGGTGGCATGAGAAACATCGCCCGATAGCAGATGACGCCACATTAGCGAAGCGGCCAAAGCCAGAGTACGAGGATCTGCACGAGATAGCACGGCACGCTATTCATTCTTCGGAGATGCTGCAGACAGCTCTGCACGTCCTAGATGCTATCGAAAAGGAGCACTCGATGTTCTCGGGGCCAGTTCCACAACAACGCCATCATAGAGAGGTTACTCGATCGCTCTCCTACCACAAAACTATGTTACAAGGCTTTGAAGGTCGTTCGAGAGCACTGGAAACTAGGTTAGCAAATGAAATGCAACTGGTACGTTTGCACCACCCTTCAATAGCCTCCCGACTGACTTGTGCAATAGACCTTCCATCTCAACAGCCAGTTCGACAGTATCGCTACTGGCCAAATAGCTCACTCGTCCTCGGAAGACAGTGCTGCGATGCGTACCATATCCTTTCTTGGGCTCATATTCCTCCCGGGCACCTTCATAAGTGCCATTTTCAGCATGAGCTTCTTCAACTTCGAGCCTCCGAACAATGCCACTACACAGGAGTGGCGCATGTCAAGCAAGTTCTGGATTTTCTGGGTATTCTGTGTACCGATTACTGCTGCCACGATACTTCTGTGGACATGGTGGCATAATCGAACTACACAGCGGCTGCGTAACACCAGTACATTCTATATCCCGGAAGCGAAGAGCGATGGAAAGGAGCAGGCTCGGCTGTCGCTGAAACTGCTCACGAGTCGGCGAGCCTTGGCACAACCCAAGGACGTTGAGAAAGGCATGTTCATTCAAGCGAAGAGGCCAGAATGGACGTCCTACGCCTCAAGTAGATCGTCTCAGTCACCCAGCTAGATCGTCAAGAGATGGAGTGTCAATATACTCAAGCCTGTGCAAGTGAACGCCCAATCACGATGTGTGCGAATTCATTCACTTGCCACACGGACTTCATCCGCTCGAGTACAGCTCTCCTGCAGTATTTGAGTCGCCATTCCTCGAGCAACATTCTTGAAAATCAGTCTGAACAGTCACCAAGATCGAAACCCTCACGATCGCCACCTGCAACTTGCCTCGACAAACGTTGACTAGATATTATTTCCTACAAACTAGCGCCGACAACATGGATCCCAACTACCCATACGACAGCCAAGCTGCAGCCCGCCGCGAGCTTCAGCGCCGCAACGCTGAAGCTCGTCGCCGCCTAGCAGAGGGCGATGCCTATGCCACTCGAGACATCGTCCCAGACTACTACGCCCGCGACTCTGCACGCAACGTGGACAGCCTTCGTGAAGAGGCTCGGCAACAAGGTCGCAGTGTCAATGACTTGTGGCAAGAGCGTCGTCGAGGCGGTCCATCGACTGCTCAGTACACTGGCGGTGTGTATGCCCATGGCATCGCTCTTCAGGGCGGTCGGTCTAGATCGCGGCCGGCGGATCGTGCTACGCCGGATCATGTTCGAAACGCTCGAGAGATGGCTGGTCGGCCAACACCAGATCCCGTGAGTCTCGAATGTCCACTCGAACTATGGTCAGTGCTGACAATTGTACAGGAGACTGCTGCTGGTGTAAGCCGCTCTCGCTCTCGAGGTCGTTCGACCTACGCTGGCGAGTTCTCCGAACAGGCCATCTATGGCCGCGCTCCATCGGTCCATCGTCGCTCTGAGTCTCGTGGTCGGAGCAGGCCTGCTGTCAACCATTTCGGGCAGCCACTCGCAGCTGTGCTTGCTGGTAAGTAAATTTTGTCATCAGTGTGCGTACCAATGTGCTGACGTTTCTCCAGCTCGTAGCCGTTCTCGGAGCCGCTCTCGTCCTCGTCAGAGCACTTCACGCCTACCCTACGGACCAGCCGATCCTGCAATGTACGGCATGTCTGTCCGCCGTCCGGACCCTTACTCCAGCCCATACGATCTGCCGGCTCCCACCCGTCCAGCTGAGCCATCCTACCAGGGCCGCGGCTCTGCTGCTGAGTTTCAAGACTTCACCGCTCATCGTCGCCATGAGAGTCGGCGCTTGCATGACCCAACGTCCCAAGGCAAAGCCCGTGGCTATGGCGGGGTTCCGCAAGGCTTCGGTGGGCTCGATCTCGCCCGTGGCCGTTCTTCTGCCTACGATGAGGACGAGCAGCGTCGTCGCCAGATCGAGGAATGGATGCGTCGGCAGGGTCGTGGCTATTAGACGGCCGAAATTGTTAACGAATGACTGCTGATCCGTACTTGCGTCAACTATCATTGAGGTGTTTTTCGAATGCAATCAGCAGATCTCGTTCATGAGATATATCACTGAAGACTTCTGGGCGTTTGCTTATGGTATGGATACAATGCATGATGGCCTTGAGGCGCATCTCTGGCGTTTGCTTTTGGGGTTTTACTTTGGAACTGGCGAAGTAGACCCAAGATACAGCGTGCGACTTGTGCGCTATGAAGCGACTGCATTGGTTGCCAAAGCATAGTCGTCTGGAAGCGGTGTCGGCATGACCAGAAACATCAGAGGATGGTGCAGACTCCTGACAGTCGAGAACAGGAGGAAGCTGCAATACAATGCCATCGACTTTTACGAAGTATGAGATTATGACTCTATTGTCACGTCTTTACTTCATTCGTCTCTTTCTGTTAACCTTCTTGATTGGAAGAAGTTCTTTTTATCATCGTGATGTTCAAATTTAACGTCCCTCTGGCTGAGATTGTCCAGGAGCTGTTGATCTTTGGCAGTCCGGTCTCTGAGCAGCCAGGGCGTATCGTGCACATGTATGCTCGTTATTGGTGTCTGTTGATGGTCGCATCTGCCGAACCTGAGTAAGCAGGCATACCGATGCCAGAGCATTATGAAGTTGCGAGAAAGAGATGAGGTTTCAGGTGCCGTCCGTGCGCAATCACAAGCCTCGGCTCGAGACCGCCACGCCCCTGCTTCATTCTCTCGTCCCTTCAACAACACCAACATCAAGCGTCTTTACAATGAGTCGTGTTAATTCACCACGTATTCCGTCTCGGCCGGATTGGAAATCAAGCAGCACTACAGATGGCCTGACAGCATACGGTTCGTCGGAGCGACACCGGTACTGCCCTGTAGAGCTCCACAGATACCAGAAGGCGTGATTGACTTGCAGCTTTCGCAATTCTGGAACGCGTCCTTGTAGCTGTTCATCAAGCCGCTGCCATGCATAAGTATAGCGAGAGTATAGCTCGACAGGCACGGTCCCGTAAAGCTTCTTGCTACTAGATTGATATTGCAACTTATCCGACAGCACATCATTCAAGATGCCAGTCGAGTTCATCTCTCTAGCATTCCCAAATCCTTCCACCGAGCTCGCGCCTATGCCAGGCGCTGGCATCGACCCAGACTTTCTGAAGCGATATGCACGCAATCTAGACGAATACGGCTTCAACTACACTCTACAGCCATACGACTCATCCTCGTTCGACCCATTCACAACAGGCGCAACGATCGCTTCAGTCACCAAAGACTTAAATGTAATCATCGCTTTACGACCAAACACTCTATATCCCACTGTGGCAGCGAAAGCACTCGCTACTCTCGATCAATTGTCAAAAGGAAGAGCTGTAGTCCACTTCATCGCAGGAGGCAATGATGCCGAGCAAGCCAAAGAAGGAGATTTCTTGAGCAAAGACGAAAGATATGAGCGTCAGGAAGAGTATATCAGGATCCTTCGCCGTGCTTGGGAATCTGCCGAGCCTTTTGATTGGAACGGGAAATACTACCAGTTCAAAGGTTTCTCGAACCGCGTTCGTCCATTAGCTCGCGAGGGCAATAGCTTTGGCAAGCATCAGATTCCTGTCTCCGTTGGTGGAAGCTCAGATGAGGCATATCGCATTGGAGGCGAGCTTGCGGATATCTTTGGTCTCTGGGGCGAGCCATTGAAGGATACGAAAGAGCAGATTGATAGAGTCTATTCCTGGGCTGCGAAGGCGGGAAGGACAGACCGCCCAAGGATTTGGGTCACCTTCCGTCCTATTGGTGCTGAGACTGAAGAGCTGGCTTGGACCAAGGCGCATAACACTCTTGACAAGCTGAAGAGTAACATTGCTGCTGGTCAAGGCAAGACCGGGCAGGCTGGACCATCGCCGCAGAATGTCGGCTCTCAGAGGCTACTTGAGATCGCAAAGAAAGGCGAGGTCCAGGATCGAGCACTGTGGTATCCCACAGTGACCGCTACGAATGCAAGAGGCGCTTCGACTGCACTTGTTGGCTCATGGCAAACGCTTGCGGACTCCATCTTGGACTACGTTGATCTTGGCTGCGATTTGATCTCTATTCGTGGCTATGATAACCTGAATGACGCTATCGATTATGGTAGATATGTCTTGCCGAAGGTGAGAGCGGAATTGAAGAAGAGAGAAGGAACAGATGTTGGCTACAAGGCTAATGGAGAAGCTCTGCCCGTGAGGGACGGGTGAGGATTCACTTCGACCTCGAACTTTGTCCTGAGCAGTCAGCCAAGAATCTCATCCCATAACTATGCCGCGTCGCCTTGATAGCACATTCCTGATGCGACCCATCGGCACTGAACATTGTTGTGTTGCAGGCATTTGCAGGTCCATCCAATGATGTCGTACGGAACACAAGCCGCTGCATGGGTGGTCGCTGTTTCCAACTTTACCCACCCCCGCTCCTTACTGCTCTAGACAATCTACATTGATGATATGATGCCACTTTGCCATCGCCATTACCTTTGGTAGCTCATCAAAAGAGACATTAAGAGATCTTGTCGCCATGAACCCACCCCGACGAGAAGTGGAAGAGCTACGCCATGACCTTCAGGCTCTGTCCAAGGAAAATGATCAATTGCTCCAGGAGAACCGCCGGCTCAGATCATACGTTCGACAACGCTTGGGCGTCGACCTCGATCGCCTCGCGAGTGGAGATGGCATGCCACACCCTCACATCTTCTGGCTACCAGACGAACTGCTCTCCATGATTGTGGACTTCTACTCCAATGCTGGTGATCGGCCTTATCTCAAACGCCTCAAGCAGATCCGGCTGGTACACTCTCGGTTTGGTCAATTGGAAATTGTCGTAAAGACGCTCTTTCGGAAAATCCTCGTCGGCCCTCATCGGTGCACCGTCGACACTTCGCTGCTCAAAATAGCTCCGCTTGTCCGCGAGGTCGACATCAAACCTGTTCTTATCGAGGTACAGACAGCATACGGCGACCAGAAAGATCCGTTCGTGCATGAGACTCTCAACAATCACCTCATCTCGCCCTGGCGCGTGGCCTACAAATCAGGAGCGACTGCCCGCGCCATGGCAAAGGTTTTCAATACACTACCCTATGGCAAAGCATTCTCAATTCACATCTGGAACCACATCGATTTGTTTCCAGACATCGGCTATCCGGGAGGTGCAGAAATATATGCCTTGGCCTTTGAGTCATTCACTCGTGGTAACATAAGACCGAGTGAGTTGAACATCCTTATAGGCTCAGATAGTGATTGTGGACCAACTTGGCAATGCTCAGACAGAGTCTGGAATAGTTTAAATTTCGACAACCTTCGAAGGCTCTGCTTCGTAGGCAGCGCTGCAGAGATCTCCTCCGGCGGACTGCATGGTCCAGATTTGCCAGCCCTGCTTCCGAAGAGCGCCGCGTCTTTGCACGAGGTTGTCTTTGACGTGAGTGGACTGAGCCTTTTCAGAGGCCCAGGACCATTCGCTATGCCTGCACTTCGAAGATTGTTCATCGTTCACACTCAGATCAGGTTTCCAGAATTTTCGGACTGGATTAGCCAATGCGCGGTGCTTCAAGAGCTGTCCATCACATACAGTGAGGTCTTCGATTTTGAGAATCCTGTCGCGGGCGCAACCTCATCATCCTTTACAATGTGGCGTCCCCTGTTCACCTGCGTCCGCACACATCCCTCCCGAATGCAGTTGAACTTCAATCCGCTAGTCGTGGAGACCTGCCTCCACGATAACGAAGATGACGAAAATCCAATACGGAAAGAGATGCGCTTCATCTATGTGAACCACAATACAATCGAGGCTTGCCATGAGAAGTCATTCAAAGAATCAGACAACGACGAATTGAACAAGAAATTGGAGGCAGTAATCAACTATGTGTCCAATGCTGGAGAGTGGACGCTGAATGAGATGGACTGAGACTACCCTTTGCCAGGTTCTCAACCGACTCGAATGTGGTTATACGATTCTAAATGACATGTGGTGAGACCCGTGAATACAAGAGCAAGAAACGGACAGCCGGACAGAGCTCTCTACAAGTGCCCCGCCTCCAGCTCCTTCCAATACATGCAACGATGCCATGATCATAACCACAAATTCCAAGCAATCCGAAGACCGCTGGTAGGAACTTTGTAAATCATGTACCCACCATCAATGGCAGGTCCGGCAAAAAGCCGGAACGATACTGTCGACACATCTCAGCGCTTTAGCGAGCTCTACTTCGGCTACGCCTCCAATCTCTCACCTCTGTCAATGAAAGGTCGCTGCCCAGACAGTCTCTTCTGTGGCCTCGCACGTCTCGAAAACTGGAAGTGGAACATCAATAGCACGCAATACGCCAACATTGTCCCCTCAGAAGGCGACCACGTCTATGGTGGTCTTTTCTTCTTGAGTCCTCGCGATGAAGCTGGCCTAGACGAAAGCGAAGGCGTACCATGGATGTACGAGAAGAAATGGTTTGATGTGATGAGGATTGATGCTGAGGGTAACGAAACTGGACAGAAAGTTCCTGTCATGACTTATGTTGATGTTGCGAGACCTGATGAGGGAGCAATTATGCCAGATTATGTTGTGTGGATCAATAAAGCTATTCGTGATGCGAAGCCTTATGGTTTGCCGGATGAGTATGTGGACAAGTATCTCAGGCCTTGGATTCCGGTCATGACTGAGGAGGAGTTGAAGGAGGAAGAGGAGAGAGGTATTCAGTTCGTGAGGGTTATGCAGCCTAGGGCGAAGGTTGAGAACCCTGGTTTGAGTAGGACTGGTGCTTCCATTGAGAGCTAGATTCGGTGAATCCAAGTCATTACGCCTGGCAGTGAGTCTTGCTCTTGTTCTCGTCGTACAACTGTCCCTCTCATCGTGATCTGGTCTTTGGACTAGCAGCACCCTTCATTGCACTCGCAGCAGCAATTCGTGCTACCACCTTTCGTCGCTTCGATGACACATTCCGTACATGTTCGACGCTTCACCAGGTCGGTGATGCGTTCAGCCCTTGCTTGCTCGGAAAGAGGCAAAGACGGGCTGGCAGTCGCTCCGAATGTGAGCAGAGCGGTGACGGTGAAGATGATTGTGCTGAGATGCATATCCGATCGTGTAGGCGTGCTTTGTGGGTGCTACCAAGTACAAAATCGGTATGCGTTGTGCAAAAGCATCTGGGTGTATGGCGAAGTCGTGGAGGTGTTGCTTTGTGACGTGGTTCAGCCAGTTTTGTTCATTCTCCGGAGGGGATGGCATCCATTCTTGCACCTTCCTTGGGCGAGTTTCGCACCAGCAAAAACCCGGGAGAAATCGCGGTCCTGCTTCGCATCAAAGTAAGCGCCAGCTTGGCTTCGACCATCATGGCTTGGTGTGAATACGCGCTTGATGTTCCGGCTTGACTTTCGGACGCCGCCCTCGACTTCAGACTCCGAGACAACTTTACACACGAACACGATTTCGTGCGACCACGGCAAGCCATCTCTCAACGAAACCGAGGCCAAAGCTGTTCAGTTCTGCGACCCTTGGGGAGGATTATTGGGCTGGTTTGGGGGCCATCATTGGTTCTTCGGAACCCGTTTCCGTTTGCACAAGTCTCCAGTGTCGAAGAATAGGGCATCAGAATCTCCTGTGATATTCAGATGGCAGCGGGAGATTGTGAAGCACTCTTGCCCTATCCTCGCAGGCCTCTTTACTCTTCTCGCTTGCCACCATGCACGCCATATCGCCAAGCCATGTACACTGCCACACCTATCATACTCCCAACCCCAGCTCCTCCCGCGACTCTCAGCACTTTCATCCTCCCTGTCTCTTTTGTAGCACTCTGGCGCAGACTCGCGGCCGCTCCTGCCAGTGTGCCGACCAATGACCAATCGTCCGTTTCGACTTGTCCCTTATTTTCCAATAGTCTCCACGAGCGATCCTGCCACTCTATCTCGTCCCTTCCATACATTCTTCCATACGTCGCGGGAAGCATGAGCGCCGTGGTAATGAGAGCCCATCCTCCAGTGATTGGCAAGACGGCCGCTCTTGGTATTGAGCTTCTGCCACGAGCATAGCGATAAGCAGACTGAAGGGTAATGGATCCTAGACCAAGGGTTGCGCCTGTTTGAAACCCACGATAGAGGACATGGCTGTAGAGTAGAGTATGCGAGTATGGCTGCTCCTCTGCGTAAGGCGTATGAGGGAAGAAGCGAGACATGGCCACTATTTTTCACCGTATACCAGAGCTACCTTTTCCGCAGCCAGAATAGCTTCTAGAACCCGTTGCGATTGCGCTGATGTTGTGTTTCTGTGCGGACATGGACACCATCAGTTGTTGTTGTTCTTCGTGCCTACCTCTGCCATTTTATCAACCTCCAAGTATCAAGCAGGTGATGCCGTGGCTATCTACCACCCAGATCTCGGAGCATTATTGCTACCATGTAACGCCCGTAGCAGGTATGTACTTGTTGCTTAAAAGCCACAGAAGCAGAGTACGGCCGAACAAAGAGCTCGAAAACTCACGTGCACGGAGCTATGTTTCGCCGCCACCACAACCAATCACAATTCATCAACCAAAACGCCCTTCCTACTTTGACCTCATCGAAAGCACGATCCACATCAAATTTCGGCGGTGTAACGAACGCGTTGCTTAAGCGATCCGATCACTCCTTTCCCATGGTACGATAGCGAAGAAGGACAATTTCCGTGCGGTGGCTTTCCTTTTCTCTCCTACCAAAGAATGGCGGACAAGAGTACGTCGGCACTACGCGAGCTCGAAAATGGTACTGATGAAAGTGCTATCATAGAGAGACCTGCTTCGGGCACCCTCTCGGAGGATGGACTCAAGCATTTCAAGACGTACAAGTACTCTTCCGTCGACCTTTCGCCGATTTCGAATCATATTTTGAAGCATTATGTATGCCCTCACTTCATCTGCCACAAAATATAGCCATTGACTTCGTGAGTAGTGGAATTACTGCGTAGAATGGTTACCATTATGGCTGGCTCCAAATATGGTCACGCTCATTGGATTCCTGTTCGTGATTGGGAATGTTGGACTTCAACAACTTATGGATCCTGATCTTACTGGTCCTCAGCATGCTTGGGTATACTACAGTTATGCTTTTGGAGTTTGGGCATATTCGACTATGGACAACATTGATGGGAAGCAAGCGAGACGGACGGGCACTTCATCTGGTCTTGGCGAACTTTTCGACCACGGCATTGACTCACTCAATTGCACTCTCGCCTCACTTCTGGAAGTGTCCGCTATGGCTCTTGGCCCTACCCGCATTGGTGCTTTGACGGCCCTGATTCCCTGCTTGCCGATGTTCTTCTCGACATGGGAGACGTACCATACACATACATTGTATCTCGGCTATTTCAATGGACCGACCGAAGGGTTACTCCTGGCTTCAACGATCATGCTACTTTCTGGAATCTATGGTCCTCAGATCTGGCACAAGCCATTGGCGGATGTTGTAGGCCAAAAAGAGGTTCTTGGCTCGATCTCCATGGTCGATCTTTGGGCTGCGATACTCCTGATCGCGTTCTTCACAGCTCACTTGCCTGGATGTGTGATTAATGTGGTCAAAGCAAGGAGGGCAAAGAATCTGCCGATCGCGCCAGTGTTTTTGGAGTGGTCACCAATGATTGTCTTCAGCGGAGCTCTTGTTGCCTGGCTGGGTTCTCCATACTCCGCACTGCTGAAGGACAATCACTTGTGCTTGCTTTGCCTTACTTTGTCTTTCGTCTTCGGTCGCATGACAACCAAGACCATCCTGGCTCACTTGACAAGGCAACCATTCCCATACTGGACAGGCTTGCTGGCGCCTTTGGTTGGTGGAGCAGCAATGGTGAATCTCCCATTCCTTGGCTTCAAACCTGTGTCCTCGGAGATCCAGCTATACTATCTTCAGGCATATTTCGTGGTGTCGATGATCGTCTATGGCCGATGGGCGTATGTGGTCTGCACTGCAATCTGCGATTATCTCGGCATCAACTGTCTTACTATACCCGAGGAGAAGTGGAGAGCATTGCAAGAGCAGAAGGGCAAGAATTCATAATATAGCATCGGACGCGATGAAATGTAGAAAGCAGATACCCACCTAGTAAATGGAATGGTCGCTCAACGCTGCCATACTTGATGAAAGCTGGGATTGCCTTTTCATATTCGTAGATCTTGTTGTCATGTCTGATGCCTTTGGTGGCATCGATGGAAGTTGTTTTAGGTCGTACATGTGGTGAGAGGCTCCAGTCCAGAATTGTCATATGTAAAGAGAACAAATATCTCAGCTGCTACAGAAGTGATGTTCCGTCCCACTCGAACGATTCTGGAACATTTCCTGTGGGACCGCGCGTCCTCGTACTGGACGGTCTGATCACCGGTGACTCTCTCGGTCGGCACAGCGTACCATGACAATGCGTGCGCCACGTCTCTCACAACACCTCACCATAGGGCTGCATGTAGTTGAGTATCACATCTGTACCAAAGGGTCGTAAGCACTATGGCTTGTCGAGTCGCGCAAGCACTCGTAGGTTGAGAAGCCACAGCGTTCGTCTGCTTGGACGAGAGCTTGAATTCGCTGGTCGGTCTCTGACGGCCTGTAAGCAATTCGCTAGCTCAGGCGCCACATTGGGAGCAGAACTAGCGTCCGTATCTGTAGCATTTCACCGTGAAAGGACCGGGGTTGCCCATGGAGGCCCCGTGGTTCCGTGAGACTGGTTAGAGCTCCGGACTGCATCAACACTGGCCAGGCAGGGTGATAGATTTAGGCAAATCTTCGAGATAGTAGTGGTCGTGAAGATGTTGATAGAGAAGATGAAGTGCTTAGGGCAAGAGCTTCTCAGTGTAAAGACAAGCCATGGCAACCACCGCAACCTTGAAGAGCCAAGACCGGGGAAAGAAAAGCTTGTCGCGATCCTTCGACTTCATCCTTTGCGCATCGCCATCACAGACACAAGCAATTTCCGTCTCGCGTATACGCTTTGGTCTACCTTGGTGCGACACGCCAGCTCATCGCACAAGTGGCTCGTCAAGTTGAGCTTGAGAAATTCTACGGACCGAACCACGATGCAAGAGGCTTTTCTGGAGCTCCGGGGTTTGCAGGGGACGCTGCACTTTGAAAGGCTGGCGGCAAATGTGGAGTGCATCTCTTGTGGACCACCACCTGGACGCCATGCAGTCAGACGAGCTCGAACGAGCGACCGGCGCGCATATGCCGTATATGCGCCGCTGCTATTGGGACAGTCTCGTGCGAGTGGTGAGTAGAACCTCCTGTCCACCTTCAGCCAGCTGTCGCACAGTGAAAGCGTCATCAGTCCCGCAAAGTGGAAACATGTACTCGTGACATGTTCCCAGATGCGCGCATCGTGAGTCTAGAACTAATTGGGAGCACAAATCAGCAAGACGGGAGGCTTCTCCACCTCTGGTTGGAGATCTGTGTGTTGTATTTGCTGACGGCACGATCCATGCGGCTCTATACTGAGATCTCCTGCATCACGAGCTTTCTCCGCAGGATCGATGTTCTCTTCAGCCTTGGAACCGCTCTGATCAAGCTCTGCTTTTTGAGAAGCAGCGTGAAAAGGCCTCAATTTGTCAAGCATATCTGCTACATCTGATTCTGCTAATCAACTCGTTCAGCACTTACCGTCGTACTTCGCAGTGATCACTGACGCACCAACATACGAGATAATTAGAGTTCTAGAGCCGCATGCTATTCGGCCCGGAGCTCAGACCCCTTGGCTGGACAGGAAAGCTTCCAGTTGCTTTGCCTTGGAGAAGCGCATCTAGCGCCATCGAAGATTGGAGCTAGATGACCTCTCATGGCTCGAGACATGGATGATCCTGTCTGGTCTCATGGGCATTGACCCCTCATGGATCTCATGCTACCGTTCCAGAGTGCTCGCATGGACAACAGGGTTGCATGTTATAATGAGCTGCTGCCCTGGTAGCATCAAAGGCCAACCGGCCACGGCTCTCACCTCCTCCACCGGCTTTAGAGTCTCTCACATCTACGACACTCCTTCAAAGGCATACTCCAAGTGATTGTCGAAAGACATCAACATGCCTCTTACCATCAAGCCTCCGCCAGGGACGGCCGGTGCAGCATGGCCTGCTATCGTTGTCGGTCTCTTCGTCGCCTTCGGTGGCGTACTGTTCGGTTATGATACTGGAACAATCGGTGGCATTCTTGCCATGCCATACTGGCTGGAGACCTTCTCGACTGGTTACACAAACCCAAAGACCGGTGGTCCAGGCATCACATCTTCACAGTCCTCCGAGATCGTGTCAATTCTCTCTGCCGGAACCTTTTTCGGTGCCTTGACGGCTGCGCCAGCTGGAGACTTCTTCGGTAGACGATGGGGATTGATGGTCTCCACCATGGTTTTCACCCTCGGTGTCATCCTCCAGACTGCGTCCACCGACATCCCACTCTTCGTTGCAGGACGATTCTTCGCTGGATACGGTGTGGGTATGGTCTCAGCACTTATCCCTCTCTACCAGTCCGAGACCGCACCCAAGTGGATTCGTGGTACTATTGTCGGCAGCTACCAGCTCGCCATCACAACAATCGGTCTCCTCCTCGCTGCCGTCGTTGACAACGCTACCAAGAACCGTAACGACACTGGTAGCTACCGTATCCCAATTGCGGTGCAATTTGCATGGGCTCTCATCCTCTTCGGCGGCATGCTGCTGCTTCCGGAGACTCCCCGTATGTGGATCAAGCGTGGCAAGCCAGAGGAAGCCGCAAAGTCACTCTCACGCCTGAGGAGATTGGACGTCGACCATCCAGCACTTGTCGAGGAGTTGGGTGAAATCACCGCCAACCATGAGTACGAGCTTTCGCTCGGCAAGGCCACATACCTTGACTGCTTCAAGGGTAATCTCGGAAAGCGTCTCGCAACTGGATGTCTCCTTCAGGCACTCCAACAGCTGACCGGTGTAAACTTCATCTTCTACTACGGAACTCAATTCTTCACCAACTCCGGCATCACCAACTCCTTCATCGTCAGCATGATTACCTCCGCCGTGAACGTCTCCTCCACCTTCCCAGGTCTCTACATGGTCGAAACCTGGGGTCGTCGCAACCTTTTGTTGTTCGGCGCAATCGGCATGGCAGTCTGCCAATTCATCGTCGCAGGAGTCGGTACAGGAGCCGGTCTCGACAATCTCGCAGCACAGAAAGCTTTGATCGCTTTCGTCTGCATCTACATCTTCTTCTTCGCCTGCTCCTGGGGTCCATGCGCTTGGGTCGTCACTGGTGAGATCTTCCCACTGAAGGTCCGAGCTAAGTCCCTCTCCATGACCACCGCATCAAACTGGCTCCTCAACTGGGCTATCGCTTACGCTACTCCATACATGGTCGACGCCGGTCCAGGTAACGCCAACTTACAATCGAAGGTATTCTTCATCTGGGGCAGTTTCTGCTTCGTTTGCATTTTCTTCGTCTGGAGCATGATCTACGAAACCAAGGGTCTGTCACTGGAACAAGTCGATGAGCTGTACGCCAAGGTTCCAAAGGCGTGGCAATCGAGCAAGTTCGTGCCAACTGTTTCTTTCCAGGATGTGCAGGATGTAGGTGGCGACCACCGTAAGTCTTCTTTGGCAGATATTGAGAATGCTGCTATGAGGAAGAAGTCTGTCGGACATGACGAGACTGCTATGGAGGAGAAGTACTAGACGGTACATGAGGAGAGAAATCGGACATGAATGTACGATCGCTAGGATTATGGTCAATGATACCAGCTTCGAATACAGCTATATGTTGAATGCAATGAGCATGTGAAGCATACACAATCCTCTTTCTCCGTTCTCACCAAGTGACCATGATTACATTCCCCAGTCTTCACAATCGGCAATCTACCTACCACCTGACGCATGTTTGTCGTGAACGCCTTGGCAATGAAGGGCATGTAGACTTCTTCGCCAGGGTAGGATCTGCCGACAGACATCACCTAGCTCTCTTGCTTTTCCGAATCGCTGTAAATCGAGATCGTCGGTCATGCTCGGTGAACAAGGAATGACTGATCTCGGTAGTGCGGGCATCGTTCTAGAAGTTTGTTGATCTTCGGATTGCAGGTTCATCTGAGGGAGTTGACAGGCGTTTGCGGCATTCCATGGTCCTTATCCTGGTATACAACCTAGCAACACTTTGCAGTATTGCGACGCTGTTGTCAGTCCCGCGTTCAACGTTAAGCTACCTTGACTTGAACATTGGTCTATGTCTGGGAAGCTGGAGTTGATGCGAAAGTCGAAGCGAAGGTCATATACATGGCTAAAAAGCATACTCAGAACGCAGTATGTCCAGGCAAGCGACAAAACTCATGCGAACACTGTCATGATGCTGCCTCATTGTCCTTCTCCATCATCTTTCTCCTCGCAGCCAAGATCATCTCTTCTCTCCGCTTCTTCAATCCCTCAGCTCGAGCAGCCTTATCCGAACTCCAAGCGCTTGCATTCCTCTTCTGCTCCTCGCTAGGCACAGGTTCCTTGCCCTTCCCGCTGACTTTACTCTGCAATCCATATCTCGTAATGAGATCCGGCCGTGACAGTTCACTCTTCGTTGCAGAAGTTCGCGCACTTCCAGTCGCTGTCGCAGGTGTCGGCAAATTAGGTTGAAACGTAGGTGGCGGTGTCTCCAGTCCTCTGCCGCCTAGTACTCTCTCCGTGGTCGCTTCCACGCTGCCACCATTTCGTTGCAGGTCCCAGGCTATACTGCGTCGGTCGAGTTGAGGGAACATCGAAGAGACCTGATCAACTTTGGCAGGGTCTACCGCTCTCGATCTCGAAGATGAGCCGCCTGTGCCGCCTGTTGAGGGTTTGCTCATCCACCATCTTATCGCAAGAAAGCCGACGACCGCGACAGCAATGATTTGTGGTATGTTGATCGATGTTTGGCCTTCGTTCGCCATTATGGGTGTATTCTAGGTGTTCCAAGTGCAGTAGCGATATGTTTTGGACTGCTCGTGTGATGCCGTTGACGTTGGTCAGGAAGGCTGCAAGTCAGCGGGCGTCGGAGTGGTGGAATTTATGGTTGGCGCTTGCTGAGGACAGGCAGACTGAAATGAGGGAGACCCGTGAATGCGCAGAAAGGTGGAGAAGTTGCGCTTGTGAATGTGTGTGTAGGTAGAGAGTGATTGTCGGGCTTGTGAAGATGTTCTGGACTTTTGGATGCGCTGTCGGCATCATCGGCGCACGGCATTCACTCGGCTGTCCGTGCCAAAGCACGTGCACCTGGACCCTGCTTGGCAGGCACTTCCAACACCAAACCTCGCGCTCTTCCACCGATCCAGCTTCCATCTGATTGTTTCACCGCCACCGAATTGCAGCCTGAGTACATGCGACCATGCTCGTCTTAAGTCAGGTTTGCTGTCCCGTTTCATGATGGAGACCAAACGCATCGTCTTCTGCTGCAGAAGCGGGCGGCTGCAGAAATCAACTGGAATAAACAGCCTATCTTACTATGCAGCGATAGAAGACCGATGCTTGCTATTCTGCCGGGTTTAATGCTCGCGAACCAGTTCATAATGCCAGGCAAAATGATCACCCAGATTGCCGCAGATCTCCTCTCCTGACACCGTTCCTTGCTCGGACGACGTGTAGCTTCACTTTCTAAGTAAAACGACAAACGCGTACTAGTGCCGTTGCACATGCAAACGAGCTACGCGCGCCATCAAACCGTGTCGATGCGAAGTCTCCCTCGCAACACTAATCCTCAAGGTCCGCCATATCTCAACAGATCAGCAGTATGGGCGACACGATGGGCCTCGGCCCAGTGGTAGGACGATATCGCCGCTACAAAGCAGGAACGAAGAAGATAGTGTCGTGGTTGACGGACACAGCCAGCACTCTCTGCGACCTGACAACACGTTTGAGTTGTTTTCAGTCACCCTCGGCCTCTGAGCGAAAGCGGGAATCTCAGACTGTCAGCACACGCGAGCTCAAAATTCTGGCGAAGACAATTGCATCAGCAGACACCCATATTACAGTTCCAGTCGACGTGATCAATGTCCTTGAGGATGTTATCGCTGGCCGAAGAGAGGCTCATGCCTGGTATCTGACTCAATCGAACGTCGACAGCCGCAATGCCAGCCATGCATACTTCGTCGAGGCTCTGCAAGAAGTGCAAACCTCTCTCCTGTCCATGGAGTCTACCACCCACCTGCGAACGCCGATGATGCAGGCAAGAAGTCCAAAAGCAAGAAGTCAAGACAGAACGACCACTTCTCCAACCTTTTCGAGACTCTTGATCTGCAGGAGCCTTCCGAGAATCCGCTGGGCGACTCGACTAGGCCGCGAGACGGCACTCACAAGCCATCACAGCACTTCGATGTTGCCGATGATGATGATGACGGCTTTGCCCTTTGGTGCTTTCTGCAAGACATGAACGATGTCAGAGTCTATGTTCGCGAATGCTGGTTCGACTTTCGCCGTGGTGAGATCACCCTCGAAGTAGTTGGTCAAGTTACTGAAGCAGCTTTCGGCATGATTCATCGCTCGTATGACGAGTTTCTGAAGCAGTATTCACAATTCTTCGGCTGGTGGCAGATCATGGCTCACTTGGGTTTCCACGCCTGCATCCTGAATAACTTGGTATACGTCTACCCAGCAGATGACGGCGGAATTTCGGGCTTGAGCGCAAGACCAGAGCATAGCATTTCGGACCTGCTGTGCACACATGGGTCGCGGTTGGCCAAAGCTTATTCTGTAGCCACAGATCAGCTGCTCGACTCAATCGCTAAAACCGAAAGGAGGTGCACTGATGGACAACTGGGGGACGTCGAGGTACGTGAAGCATGTGCGAATAGCGTGGACACATGTGCCATAACGACTGATGTTGTGGATTCTAACGAAAACTACAAGGAGATCTTCAGCAGTTCCGCTACTATGGCCTGGCGTAGGCAATCTGGTCCATCTGCTGACGAAACATGTATCTTGCAGATGCCGCGACCTAAGGGCGCCCTTGAGCAGAGTCTGTTTTCCATGATCCCGGAACTGTTGTCGATCAAGGTCTACTCTTCCAAACAGGCCGGCAAAGACCACGTCTACTCGAAATACTTCCCGTCGCAATTCATCAACGGCCTCCTCCAAATTACGAATGTTTACGACAGTGAGCCGCCGTTCTGGCTGTCGGTTGCTTGCCAGATCTGTGTGGACATCCTCGAGATCGTGGGGTCAAATCTGAACTTTGGTAAGTCATGGAATGCATGAGATGGCTGAGCATATGTGGGCTACACTGGTTTACGTTGCTGAATCTGAGGGCCACTTCACCGGTTTGCACTATGATGCATCTATTGAATTTCAATGCTAATCATGATTCTGTCCTTCTAGGAGGAGACTCGGTGCTCTCATGCATGAGAGATTCCATCAAGGTCATCGATGACCATCTCGCGTTCCACAAGAATGATCAATTCAAGACCCTCATGACACCTGTGAAGCGTAATGTCTTTGAGGAAATTCGCGCGATGGCCGACTTGTTCAAAGCCATCATCGAACAAGGACGCAGACTTAGCGATCTTGCCGACCGCAGTACAATGGGTGGCGACACCGTCACGAGGTGCCATAAATTGAAAGCGCTATCCCCAGCACTGGATACGCTACCTCATGCAGCAGGCGATATTCAATGTCTCCTCAAGATGCAGGTCTTTGATATCTCTGTGCACGCTGCGAATGAGCAAGGAGTGATATTGGCGCTCGCTCATTTCCACCAGGCTGCTCGCCACTACAAGTGTCTTGATATCGACTGGATCGACCTCGACTTCGTGACCAAACAGCACGATGTCAAAAAGTCTTTTGTCACCAAGACCGAGATCATTTCGGACCCATACACCAGACTGAGGCACTATCTGCTTGATCTTGGCTTCGAAGTCCCAGCTGTTGCGGGAGGACGGGTGCCAGAGATTCACTCACACAGAAGCAACTTGGACAAAGCAAAGAAGCTCTCTCCTGTGCACTCCAAGTTTCGAGCCGCTTGTATCGATCGATACAAGGCAGATAGAGAAGCTGGCTTTTCTCGAGGGGATGTGATCGAGATAGTCCTCAAATCTCTCACAGAAGAAGCCGCGAGGAAGAATTCGAAAAACAGCGTACGATACACACCTCCGCAGCTCCTCGCAACCTTTCGCAAAGAACTCGTCTCAGGCGAGCTGTCGCTCAACTTTAACTTTGTCGGCTTCATGACATTCTGTCTCGACATGATGGTTCGCATGCTCGAAGCCACATCTCGTGTGGACCCAAACATGTCCATTCCCCAGGCTGTTCACTGGCTGCTCAAGACTGCCGCCGATGCGGAAGCTCGGTCTCAGTCTGTCTCTACAACACCCTTCGCGAAAGCGGCGGCGGTCATGAAGTGTACATTGGAGAAGGAAGCAAGCAACGGCGTACCGCAGTTCAAGGCGTTTCACAAAGCCGCAGCCGACCGAAGCAGCAGTCGGATCCCGAAGTCCAAGAGACCGGACTTTGCACCACCAGGTACATGGACCGCGCGCGAGAGCTGTACTTTCTCCAATTGCCGTGCAGAATTTAAGGCTTTCAAGAAACATGCTAACGGCTGGATGCTAGATCCAGAGAAGAAGACACATTCAGCAGCTGCTCGCCAAGTATCCCACGATCTCCATGGGATCCACTCGTCAAACGATTGAGATGTTCGATAGTGCTGGGTCGTTCGAACAGTACAAGAAGCTGATCTTCGATCCTCTTATGTCTGGACTCTTGCATCCGGCCAAGAGCAAGGATGATACCACATATGTGATCAAGCCGAGCAAGGATGACAAGGATAATAGCGCATAGCACATAGGGAGCTTCACTTGCAACGGTTGTGGATGTCCACTGTCTCAGTCGCACGAGCCAAGACGGTATCGCCCTTCCGGCACGCCCGATCAATCATCACATTCATTCCTCACCCTACATGTTCTACCTACACATCCTCAACCCCAATACATCCCCCACCTACTCCCACCCTTAACAACGCCCACAAACTCCCTAGCAATAATCCTATCCGTCTGCTCACTAGGATGTAAAGCATCATACCACAAAAAACTATCAGGATTTGGGTCTGGCATACAGTCTTGTCCCGTAGCGTTACAATGACTGTTGACGTAGCCTGTGACGTTTAAAGAAGCTGTGCCGTTGAGGTACGAGGAGGGGTTGTGGTAGATATCTGAGATCTAGAGGGACGAGCGTTAGCGAGGCAACCAAAAGCAGAAGGGAAGAGAAAGCGAAGTGATGGGGCTCGCTGCGCTCGCGGCATGGGGTTCGCTTCACTCACCAACCCATGCATATCCATAACAACAACCTTCGCCTCGGGCATAGATTTCTTGATAAGTACTTCAAACGGAGTCTGAAAATCGTATATCCGATTCACAGTAACGACTTGTTCTTCCATCCTGTAACTGATCTCAGTGATATTACTGGGTTTGTCAGGCCAGTATTGGTTTCCGGGTCCAGGTCCCAAGCCCCCATTTTCAGGCGTAGCATAAAGCGGAGCCAAATTCAGCGGCGCAACGTTTTGTAAGACGAAATATCGTCCTCCATTATCGTAAATGCTTTGAAGTTGAGAGTAGACGCAATCTGTGTAATTTACGATTGTTGTGCCGGCGACTTGGGAATCTGTGATGAAAGCGTAGTTTCCGAGATCATTTGTTCCGATCCACATCGAATAGACGGTTTCGTCTTGCGGAGCGATCAAGAATTGTTGACCGGTGGATGGTTCGACGTATTGCGAATCTGCGATATAAGCCGGAATTTCATATTGCTCGACTGCAGGGAAAGGAGCATTGATTGTTGAGAATGTTCGGGGAGTTATGTTGTTGCTGCAGACGGCGCCTGAGACGGCGTAGTTGTAGAGGTTTACGCCGCTGTATTGTTTTACGTATTGGGGCCAGGGACGACCGCCGTCGGCAGCGTGGTAGTTCTGGTCAAATATGTCAGTATACGGGTGTCTAGAAAGTGTGGGAACCTTACAGCAGGATTGACCCAGCCTACAGGGGGCGCTTGGCCGTCATGCTCGCTGAAGTAGTTGAGTCGACTGTCGTCTGTGTAGCTGTCGCCGAAAGCGACAAGACTTGTGAATTTCTTAAGATCCCATGAACTAGAACTCGAAGGCTGGGCTGGTGGACCGTGTCCCCAAGGTCCTCCATGGTATCCCGGCGCATAGCCTGGTGGTGAGGCCAGAGCCGGTACCGCGAGTAAGAGCAGCTCAAATGCTGCCGAAAGAGACATGGTGCTGATGAGCCTTGCGAAAGACAAGCAAAACACAAGATTTTCCACTTACAGTTCTGAAAGCTTACCTTTGTAGGTCGAGGTGGAGTCCGGGTAGAGATGTAAACATCAGCCGGGATGCCACATGCAGAGAAACGTTCAGGTTCCATCCGTGCTTAAGAGAGTAAGTTGTGCAATATAGCCGTGCGTCATCATTTAGTATGCGCTGCAAAAGTCCGTCGGAGTCTGCTCGCGGTTCCTGGACAGCGCAAAGTCAACTGCAACACGAATCTGCACGATGAGGTGGTATAGTTGACGTCCTTCCAAATTGAGGTTGGATTGTTTGCGGGGAAGGAAATTGTGGAGCAACGGATCTGGTCAGAACAGGCTGAATTGCAACGCACCTATTTTTTTGGCGAGTCGGTACATATCATAGTTAATCAGGCCAAGCGCTATTTGCCAGAGCGCACGCATTCCAAAGCTTTCGTGTCTGTCGTACATTTTCGAGTGAAGCTGATAATATTACACGATCCTCCCGCGGAAGGTGCCAAGGCGAAACTCCAGTTCCCATACCATCATTCAAGAATGTCGTTAATCGTAGAAGTCATTACAGTCGTCCTGGCTCGCGATACTTCATCACTCCGCGTCCTTTGAATTTGACAGGCGGATCGAAGTCATCATAAGCACCACCACTACCGCCGCCAAGCCTTCCATCACTCAAGCGGTTTTCATCCTGGTATCGATCTCGATCACGAGAAGGTCGGTATCGATCATTCCCTCCTCGATGTCCGGCAGCATGCTTGTAGTTGTCATCGCGTCGTGGACTTGGTCGATATCGATCACCTTCCGGATCTCTCCTCGCTTGTCTGTCGTATTGATTCGGCAAGCTTCTCCGTCTTCGCTCAAATTGAGCCCCTTCATCCCGGCGGTCGAGATGTCTGCTTGGAGACGGGCTGCGCTTGCGTTTGTGCTTCTTCACAGGCGAGTGCTCAGCATCTGACATGCTTTCGGACTCCTCTTCGATAGGATGCGATGGCGAGCGTGATACTGAGCGGAGTCGTGGCCTGCCTCGCAATCCCTCATCTACCACGTTGTCACTCTGCCGCCTGCTTCTTCGGCCGTTCAGAGGACGTTGGTCAGGTGTAGTATCCATCTCATCACCAGATCCATCGCTCTTTCGTCGTCTGCCTCTTTCATCTGCATGTGTTTGGGCAGGTGTTTCGTGTATCGAGTCGTGCTTTTGCTTCTTCTTTCGCTCTAGCTCTCCACATCTGGCGACAAGCACCGGCTCCACAGGTCTATCATTTTTGTCCACTGCTACTTGCGATATCCGGCGCAGCGTCTCTTCTCCTGAGACCAGTCGTCCAAATATGGTGTGCTTGCCATTCAAGTGCTCACATGGCTCCAGCGTGATGAAAAATTGGCTGCCATTTGTGTGCTTCCCACTATTCGCCGAGGCCACCAGTCCACTCGCATCCATTTCACGCCAGGTGAGATTCTCATCTTCGAATGTCTCCCCACCATATATGCTTGTGACGCCGGTCCCGTCGCCCTTCGCAATATCGCCGCCTTGGATCATGAATTCGTCGATGACTCGGTGGAAGGGAATTTTCTCGTAGGACAGGCCATTGTGCTCGCCTGTGCACAATTGACGGAAACTGCTGCAGTGTTAGTGATCGCATTCCATGAACACGGAAGGCGGCGGATCTTGTGCCTGTGCTATAACTTACTTTTCTGCAGTGCGTGGTACTTTGTCCGTGAACAGCTCGATTGTCAGCCTGCCCGCAGGTTGCTCGCCGATGTTGACGTCCAGGAAAACTCGCGGTCGGTTTGTCGAGGCCATCTTCAACCCGTCTGCATGAGTTCGCGGCAGAGTAGAGTTATGGTGCAGCAGTAGTCGGAGGGTGATGCCTGAGTAGTGGTTGATCACGCAGCTACTGGCACACCAGAGGCCGCTAGTTCAGCTAAGAATGCGGTAAATTGTGGGGTGCAGCACTCTCTGCCAGTTCCGAGCTGCTGGGCGAATGTCACTTGGTCACTACTATTTCGTGCAGCTCCAAAAGTGTTCCAAAGTTCCGAAATTGGAGAGCTTCGAGCAGGGTGGTGGTGGTGGTGGTGGCCTCGGGAAGCGGGCGTTGGCGATGTTGTCGAGCTTCTTCCCTCTTCGCCAAGACGAGAATATGTTTCTTGACAGTCGACTTTCAGATCTGCGAAGATACACGATGATGTGTGAAAGAAAAGCAGGGCGACCCCGTTTTCAGGAGAAAGATGCACCTCCCACCAAGGCAGCTGATTCCGCGGGTCCTGTCTTGAGTCAACCGCCCAAAAGCCACTTCTCGTGAACCGGTATCACACGGGTCAGCGGCAACACAACGAAAGACTTGACGATAAGGCAACGTATTTGCGATACCGGTACACAGGTTCTCTGTGACACAGAAGCGAGCCCTTCGGCTTACGTCGTCGATCACAGTTCGGCGAAAGCAGGAACACGCTCACGACTGGGCGGCCTCTGGGTGTCAGTATCACATGCACGCAAGACTCGCGTGGAGCAGCGGATCGCGCGTGTAATGCACCAAGTCAGCCTCGTACCTGTCAGCAACTCTGCGAGATGCATTCGCGCTCGTTCACGCGTAATCCTAACCCTAAGCTCGCTCACACTGATTGCTACGGGGCTCAATTGAGTGGGAATGTCCTTAGCATATCACATTGCGCACGGCACTCTTGGAGGCACAGCTGGCTACAGCAGGCACGGCTATGGAGCAACACCAAATATGCTCAAAGCGTTCCATGTCTACTCAGCACTGATCGTGTCTTACAGCTAAGGGATTTTGCTTCATCGACCCGCTTGGGACATCCTTTGCGGGTTACTGACCCTCATCACTCAAAATTTGCAGTCTCTGGCGTTCAGAAAAACCTCAGGTTCCCACACCAGGCTGCTCAAAATCACCATCACCAGATCCAAGCACTGGAGCTGGCTCATCCCTCTCACCACCCTCTGCCACACCATGAAATGTCTCACCATCCTGGTTGTCGGGCCAAATGGGCTTCCCACTCATCGACCACTTACAAGCCCAAGTCCAACCCTCCAGCATGTCCGAATCCATTCTGTGGATCGACCGCACACTGTCATCATGCAAGAATCGAACAACGCGGTCGTGTCCATGGGCCTGTACGACCAAAGCAATCAATTTGATACCTCCGACAGGCGCCGTCACGACTGTATCGACTGGAAAATCATCGTCCTTCTTCCCATCACTTTGAGCATCAATGATCGGAATAAGCCTGTCGCTCATGGGATGAATTGATGTCGCTGGCCTTATGATCTGTAAGTAGAAATCTGGATTGTAGAATATGAGGATGTCTTGTCCGGAGATTGCTGATTTGGTTTTGACAGCGATGTGGACTTCGCGTTGACCGGATGCTGGATTGTCGTAGTAGGCGAGGACGAGATGACCCTGGTCTTTGAATTCAGCTTCGTTCATGTTGCAGTCTGTGGTCTTCTTTCCTGAGGCGAAGAGACAGCTTGTCTCAAGAGACAACTGGATCTCGCTCAATGACGGCGGGAAAATGGCATGTTGCAAGTTTGCTGGAGTCACTTGGCCATGAAAGCCAAGCGGCTGCCAGTATCTGCCACAGTCCTCCTCGAGTCGTCTCCAAGCGGGATTCTGGTTGCTGAGGCTGCTTGAACATATCCTCGCACGATCTTTCTTTTCCTTGGCAGCGCCACAGCGATACAAAGATGAAAAAAAAAGCTGAAAAAGTCTCTCCCAAACCACTCCCTGGGGTTGAATGAAAGTATTCCTGCCGCGCCGTACCACAGTGGGTTCAATCGCAGCGCAACACACCACCAGTTGGTCCTACCGACGGACAGACTTCAGGTAGAAAGACTTCGCACGATGGTCCTATCTTGCATGTCCCGGTCATGCAGCTCGGAGTCGCGCTCTCGTCGAACGACAGCAGAAGAGGTGTCCGCAAGGATCTCACTGCTCGTGCCGTTTTCGGACAACGACTCGATTGTCGGTCGACTTTCTGCTGAACACGTACGGGGAGAGGTGAGGTTTTGTTGAAAGACCTGCTCATCCGCGCACAGAAAGAAGAGGGTGTCTGTATAGAACTCCAATCCGACACTCGAGTGCTGCTCTGTCTGAAGTCTGGTTGCTTCATTCCCCCGGATCCCAAAACCGCGCTCAGGCTGTTTGATGACCTTCGTTGCGCTTGAGCTTGACCAGACTCGCGACCTTCGGCATTGATGGTGGACCGCCTCTGGTGTTGAGTCCCATTCCGAACGAATCTCATCGCAGAGGGCCAGTCTGCGGGGTGAACCAACTGCGGTGTTCCAGACCAAGTTCGGATCCGCACAATGATGTGCGCAGATAAGCAAGGACCCGCGCCCTATTACCTCGAACAGAGTTCCACTAGAAGCGCGTTACTAAATAGCATTCCACTAAAAGAACGTCTCTGTTCGAGGTTTTTCGGCCAACAGACTTGGGACAGCCAGTAGGTGGTGCAAGCTTGAGGAAAGGAAGAGAAAAGTCGAAGTGTGGAGGGGAAATACTTATACTCTCCGCGCAGGCAGGAGTGGAGCATGGACCACCTGATCCCTGCCTGGCGCTTCACATGCGCTTTGAGTGAATGCCAAGCCGCTTGAGGCCAATCGACCGCAACACCACACTTCTCCCCCTTTACACTTCAATGTCTACACAGCTGCAGCAATGATGACTGGATGAAAGTTAAGCAATGTCTCATGAATGGCTTCATATTTTGCATACTGACAGGTACAGATCTACAGTACATTCTAAGGTTGACCGTGGAATTCACGACCGTACGCTCTCCTCTGCCAATGCTGATGAGAGAAGACTGGACAAGTGCGATATTTTTGAACTCCTACGCTACATGGACTTGTCTACCTAGGTGCTCTTGTAGCCGATGTACATCCCCATGCTCATCTTTCAATATGACATCTTGCAATTGAGACTGAGAGTTCTGCAAGGCAGCAACAGCAGAAGTACCTTGAAGGCGCAGGATAATGACCTTACTTTGAGACCTCACCTTCACTCGGGCATTCGATACATACACGCCACATGTCTCACTTCAAGAAGTACGTCCAGGCAACTCAATCAAAACACACAAAAGGCACTACACACATGCACTTGGGAAAGAGTGAGGAGGAACATGATGTCTCACCTCCCTCCTTCTCTACCACACACTCATAAACATAAAACACGGCCTCCCAATCTCTCAAATACCTTCTCCTGCACAGAGCAAGAAGCAGAAGGAGAACAAAATGACTCTAATCCTACATCACGACCGCAAGGGAAAGCCAGTACAGCAACCAAAGAGTGTCGAGCCAAAGCACAAAGTTACGAAACGAGAACTTGATCAACAGGCACGGAGAGCACAGCAGTATCAGCAACAGCAGAATGAGGGTGTGAGACAGAACAATGGCCATGGAGGAGGTGGAAGTGGAAGTGTGGCGCGTAGAGCAAAGAAGGAAAAGGGATTGAGTGTCCCGGAGGCTCTGGTTTTGGTGCTGGGAGTGATTGTGCTAGTCTGGTTGTTACACAACTTGTGGCCGTAGTCCGGATTCTTGGCGAGCAACAGAGATAGGGTATGATCAAGTGCTCGGAGACAGAATGGATCGCATATGAACGCAAACGAGTGAAAAGCATGAGGAGGCCAGCCTATGCTCGATCTCCATTAGACGTTGATGCAATACTATGCTATGCAACCTGATCCTGATGCATGCCATCAACACCTTGCTATGCCTGATCTTTAGCTTCCTGCCTGTTCCATTCCCAGAAAACGCCAATCCATGCCCACACGCATGCCTTATATCCTCCCACCCCTAGCATGAAACCTCTCCCCCGTAGAAGGAATAGGTTTCTCTGCTCTGATAGCCCAGAGAAAGAGATCCTCCAGCGGCAGAAGCACAAAAAACACCTTATTCACCAAAAATGCGATACAGCAATACACAAACGCCACCATAGCATCCAGGATATAATGGTTCGCAGTCGCCAATATCGTGATAAGGATCATACTCGGGTATAGCACACCCAGAGTGCAGTAGAAAACCTTCCAGAAGATATTCTTCCTCGTCTCGAATTTCTCGAATCTGCGACGAAAGATACCCGCATGGTAGATGAATGTACATCCGATAACGAAGGAGTACCCGAAATGCATACTCGGCATAGCAGCCAAAGAATTGACATGTTTCCCCGTCTGCCATAAAGAAGCCGCATCTTCCATATGCACCGTATCCAGGAACCCATACTCCTTAGGTAAAAGTCTCGGCGGCATAACCGGGAAGAAAATAAACGTAACAAAAGCCATGAAATTCGTCAAAGTCATCGTTCGTCTTATCGTCGCGAAGGTAGAATGTGAGGGTGCGACGTAGTAGTACCACACAATGAAAGCCATGGAGCCTGGGATATGGATTAAGGAGTAAAAACGGTCGAGGAAGGTGAGAAAGTCTTGATGGCCGTGCATGAACCATTGTTGGATGTCGAGCTCGCGGAATGGAAAGAGGATGGAGAGCCAAGAGAACTGTTCGATTTCTAAGATCGTGAGGGCGTGGTCTTGAGCTGTTGCCCAGATTCCTTTTCCGGCGAAGATTTTGTTGGAGAGGATTGTGGTCATGCGGTAGAAGAGGTAGTTCAGGACCCAGTAGAGCATTTCGACGAGGAAGGGGAATTTTTGGAAGAGGCGGGAGTGGATGTGGTTTTTGAAGCGGGAGGTGTTGGGTGTTGAGACTGTGCAGAGGCCACAACAGGTTCTGGACTTTGGTAATTGCTTTTCTTGGGCGAAGGTGGATTGTCGATCGTCATCGTTGTCGCTGTCGAATTCGAAGAGCTCGGTGTCTTCTGAGTCTCGGGGTGATTGGTCAAGTATGGATTTGTAAGTGAAGCCTCTCCTTTGACCGAATATGTTGTAGTCTCGCCGTCTGGTCAGGATCATGCCTCCGAAGAGGATTGTCACGAACATGACTGCCTCTCCCCAGTTTGGAAGCTTGAACTCTGGCTTTGCTGTCCATTCTGCATAGTTGTCGAAAACACCTTCAGTCAAGTTGTGCGTGAGCACTCCTCCTGCCACTTCTCCTGCCATAGTTCACACTCTTGAGTCTTGGTCTGTGGTGCAGTATTTCCCCGTGGCACCTCCACCACTCCAGATCTGCTAGTGGGTGTGTATGTGGAGGCGATCGATCGAAGTTTCGATATCGAAGTGGAGTAAGAGATTGTCTTGCGGAGTATTCGCCGCGCCGTGCCCGTGCCTGAGCGAGCCAATGGGTTGTGGACTGCTGACCACTTTCACGCGGCCCCTGTCTCTTGGTCTTGGTATGAGCTCGCGATGATCAGCAAGTAAAACCTCAGGCAATGGTATTGCAGAGAACGATTGTTAAAGAGAGACCGAAACGCCGTGAGCGATGCAGGAACGAAAGAAAGAACAAGGCAGAGTGCAGTCAGCAGTGTAGGCTTCAGTGACGAGTTTCACATCAACATGCAGCACTGCCATCGACTCCTTCAACATTAGAACTACGCAGTGCAGTCTTGGCGGGCGTCGAAGGATCGACAGGCACAGAAAGCTTGCTGCCACCACTGGACACTGTCGCGTGCTCACTGAAAATTATGTGTGTCGAGACTTGTGCGAGCAGACAGACAATAAGAAAATGGCATCGTGAAACAGCAAGTCTCACAATGCTATTGACCTGGTCAGCACGCAACACTTCATCTCGACGCGGCTCAAAATGATCCTGGTTGATGACGTCTTGCTCCTGCCAGGTTGTCAAGCTATCGACAAGGTTCGCTGCCGCGGAGCCCCAAAAGCTATTTCCAGCCGAAGATGCCGTGAAACCCGACTGGGCACCGTTGGCAACGGCAGAAAGGAGCACGCGACATCGACCTCCACCTCCCTCCAAGCGACATTAACAGCATCTTTCATTGCTTTTGGACCATCATCAGTGAATTTCTCTTAAAGATCCAACAGCTCGCACCGGCTATGTGATGGGAATATTAGGAGCATGATTGTCAGCGCACGTTGTCAGCTGAAATCACAGGCGCCAGCTTCACGGAAATGGTAGCTGGGACCAGTATCTCGATGAACAGGATGTGAATTAGTTGACGACGTCTCCTTGCAAACACGCTTCACCAACAATCGCATTGACTGCAGGCGAGGCCCCTTGGGAAATTGAGCCATTCGTGTAAGCCCGGTTGGTGGCACAGTCAGTGCATTTTCTCCGTATAGTGAGTCGACCGGATTCCATGGGCCCTCGACACAAACAGGAGTCTTTCGTGGCCATGACTATCTCAGGCTTTGAAGCATTGAGCATACATCGCCGGTCGTTGAACTCCGATGCCTTGTGCTTTGCTGGCTGTGCCAATTTCGAGCTTATGGAAATGGGAGCGGCTCGTCAGCAATTGTATCCAGACCTTCTTGAGCGGTTGAGACCGCGTTAGCTCTAGCAAGAGGAAGTCTTGTAGCCATGATAATGAGTTGGGCACTCTCCGTCCTCGAGAAAGGATTGATTCTTCGCCATTCAGGTGACGTCAGACATTTGCCGTGTCGCACGAATGCTCGTTTGGAAAGTACAAGTCGTCTTCCCCCGACCGCATTTCATACACCAGAGCTTCATCTTTGCCCTCCATGATCGTGATTAACATTCTTGTTGACTGCTGATGCCTTTCACCATCGCTAAGATGATTTCCATCTCGCCGATATCGGTGCACATCCATCTCCATTGAGCGAACGCTTCGATATTCTTGTCGGCAACTCATGATGCCCTAGACGAAAAGATTGGGATAAACAAGGTTCCAGAGACCTCAATGGACGCTGCAAAGAGCTATGGAAGGTGTGGAAACAACACACAGCTCTTTCACTGCGGCTCGACCCCACGATGAGTCAAGGATGAGCTTATACATCCAGTAAGAAATTGTACCCGCTTCATGCTTCCGCAACAAATTGTTGTCGGACCTGTGGCGCAGGTAAACATCACTTATATCACGTTACCATTGACCATAGTTTGACTCTCCCATAGCGGTAGCGCGTCTGATTCCAGTTTCTCCTGGAGGTTCCAGAAGGTCATCCGTTCAAATCGTGAGTTCCGCACCACAGTCTCATTATTCTTGATAATCTTCCTAACAATCTCATCAGGGGTCAGGTTCAGTCACGACTGAGACTTGCTAAGATGCTTGTATTTTTGCCCAAGCATTGATCACTTCAAAGCATTTCTTTCTCGTTTGGATCGTGCCACTCGCTGCCAAATATATGCCATCATTCCAAAGCGATCGTCCAATATGACCAGCTTTCTTTTGTCTAAAAACCCACATGTTCTGAACAAGCAGTTTTCTGCCACATTTCAGGCGGATAGAAGTCAAGCGGGCGTGATGCACAGCCGCACGTGATGCACACTTCCGAGGTTTTAACTAAGGTACTTTAACATACATTTTCTTAACAACTATTAGAGATATAATGTTTATATTAAAATAGTAGACACTTATAATAATAGGCTTTAATCTAATATATATATTATAGCTATAGCTTATATCGTTATTATATACTATATATAGGCTAAGATCTACCCTAAATCTCGGCTTCTAGCTTTTATACCTTACTACTTTATAATACCTTAACTAGAGGCTTAACTAGTACTTATTTACGACTTCTTAGCTTCTTAGCTAACTATTATAGACTATCTTAGAGTTACTAAGTTGCCTACTTAGTCTCTTTATTATATTATTTATTAGTAGTATCTACTAGCTTTTAAGCTACTCTCTCTATAGCTATCTTTAAGCGTTCTTCTTTATATAACTTAAATAGCGACTTTCCGCTACTAAGCCTTTATATAAGACTCTTCCTTCTTAAGCTATTTAGCGACTTATTAGTCTACTTTTTCTTATTCTTTATAAGCTTATATAGTAAGAGCCTATTTAATCTTCTTTAGTAAAAAGAATATAGTACTATTATTATTATTTGCTCTTAGCTCTTCGAATAAGCCTTTACTACGCTTACGCTTCTTCTTCTTAAGATTAAGTACTATTTAGAAGCC
>AWYD02000058.1:0-15004 GCA_000504365.2 Pseudocercospora pini-densiflorae CBS 125139
ATTACTTAGTAGGATATATACCTACTAGAAACGCTCTATATTATATTATATATATCTTAGTATACGACTACAATACGACGCGTAGAAACCCTAAAACATCGCTACTTTAACTAATTAAAGTTAGCTTATAAGGCTTACTGGAACATGTCCTACTCCCCTAGCTATTTCTCCTATAACATGTGCTTGTTCCTTGCCGATTAGCAGAATACTCTCTCTTCGTTAGGCTACATTAGCAGATGGCGTGATAGTATTATTAGCAGGCCAGTATGCTTCCATGGACATATGAAGGTGCGAATAGACAGTAGCGGCAGTCCAATCCACCGGTGAGCCAGTCGCCAATCAACGAGTGACACGAGATGTGCTTGTGCCCAAGCACGATTTGTTTTGCAATGTCACCGCTGCGCTGTTCGTAGCCACGAACATGTGCAAGCGTCCATAATACGAGCACATAGCATCATCGCCTCCGAGCTCGACAATTTGTGCACGCCGTCGGTATCGACTATTCGACCCGCGATGAGTGGCTCGGTGTTAGGGTGCCAAGTCATCATTGCAGTCTGATGTATGACCATGCGAGAGCCTATTTTGGACCTGAGATGATCTTTTGGGCCTTAGGATTGCTAGTTGACACGTCTCCTTGAACTCCACGAGTCATGCCTTCCTTTTACCACGTTGCAACTCGAAGCCTCCTGTATATTGACTAATGCACTCGACGACTGACTTACGCTGACTGCGAAGCCCGAGTCGGTACAAATGTCGTGTTCTAAAAGCAGAGCTGGAGGTTAGGCTTCGCGATAGGTGATTCATGTCTCTCTCATGTGCCCCGTTCCGCTTTTGATTGATACAGCTTTGCTTGCATAGTCGCAATGGGAATGGCTGCTGCTGAATATAAAATTGACGCTAGGATTTGTGCATTCTGTTCGGTTGCCGGCGGCCTCCACCAAGTCTGTTCATACTGTGGCATCTGCAAGCGTGTTGAAGTGGAAGTTCAATTGGCACCTGATTTGTCCACGCCAGGAGCAGCTAGTCCGCTTTACAGCATGCAGAACGTGACACGTCAGTACCAGAAGTCAGAGCCCTGCAATTCTTCTTGCAGTGTTCACACCCGCACGATCTAGTCGAAACTGTTTAAGGTGCAGTCCGCGACGCCTGAGAGAGAAGTAGATCGTTGCACAGCCGATTTTCACAACCTTTCACATAAAGACAAAGTATCTGCGTTGCACTTAGTATGGCATGGACCGAGTTGCAGTCTGAAGATCATCGGAATCTTCTCGATATTGTGGACAAGTTGCGCTCAACGGGCATTACTCGGTACATTGATCTCCCCCAGATAGTCGTTTGTGGAGATCAGTCAGCTGGAAAGAGTTCTGTGCTCGAAGCCGTCTCCGGCATCCGCTTTCCGACAAAAGACAATCTTTGCACCCGTTTTGCTACGGAACTGGTCTTACGCCGGGGTGACAACTCCGCCGTCAAGGTATCTATCATTCCTGGACCGGATCGGAATGAAGCAGAATGCCAGCATTTGTCCAGCTTCACCCACGAAGTCGACCTAGGCAACCCAGATCTCTCTTACATAATCGAGAAAGCTAAGAGTACAATGGGCTTATCAGACACCAAAGTGTTTAGTAGCGATGTGCTCCGAGTCGAACTTGAGGGCCCAGAACAACCACATCTGACCCTGGTAGACCTTCCAGGCCTTTTCCGTGCAGGACCTTCCAGGCCTTTTCCGTGCAGGTAACCGCGAGCAATCCGCTGACGAGGCTCCCATCGTTCATCACATGGTGCGAGGATATATGGAAAAGCCACGCAGTATTATACTAGCTGTCGTGTCCGCGAAAAGTGACTTCGCTCTCCAGGAGGTCACTAAGTACTCTCTCGAATTGGACCCCAAGGGCGTTCGTACGTTGGGTCTGATTACCAAGCCTGATACCCTGTCAAGAGGCTCAGAGAGTGAGGCTGCGTACATTGCAATGGCTCAGAATAAGGACGTTGTGTTCCGGCTCGGCTGGCACGTGTTAAAAAACCGCAGCTTCGAAACACGGGATGTGCCTACTGCTGCACGAGATCTGCAAGAAACTCAGTTCTTCGAGACCGGCGCGTGGGCATTGTTGAACCCTAGTACGGTCGGCATTAGATCCCTTAGACCTCGTCTAAGCACCATTCTGCGGGATCAGATACTACAAAATCTTCCCGGTCTGTATTCTGATGTGTCCGTTGGAATTGCAGATTGCGAAGCCCGGCTAGAGCAGCTTGGAGAATCTCGAAATACTCCGCAAGAGCAACGGCGGTATCTGCAGCGTGTGAGCTGGAAATTCTCGGTTTTACTCAAAGCTGCCATTGACGGCGTCTATAGCGACAGCTTCTTCGGACATGCACGTACTCGAGACGGACAGCAGAAACGCCTCCGAGCCGTCGTTCAAAACAGCCTCGAGGACTTTGCAGAGGGCATGCGCAAAAGTGGTCATGCACGAATGATCATGGAGGATGACAACGAGTTTGACACTGAGGGCCATGTCGAAACGACGTCTCGTTCGCTTTACGTCAGTTCTGTCAAGACACTCATGCGTCATAGCAGAGGCACGGAACTGCCTGGCACCTTCAACCCCGAAATTATCGGAGAGCTTTTCAGGGAGCAGTGTCAACCGTGGCGTGGCCTCGTACTGCATGTCTGTGAAACTATCACACGAAGTGTTCGCTGGGCCGCGCGGGCAATATTGGAAGAAGTTGCCGTTCATGACACCGTTGATGCTTTGTTTGCTCTTATTGACCGTGCTATCGGTACTCTCAGACGGAGAGTGGAAACGAAAGCACAGGAACTATTAAGACCATATCTTGTTGGGCACCCGATCACTTACAACCATTACCTTATTAGCAATGTGCAAAAGATTCAAGCCGACCGTCGTCGACGAGAGCTACAGGCCGCGATAACGACGAGATTCAGGCCTCGTCAAAGTCATTTCGGTCTCGATGACGAAGCCATTACTGACCTTGTCAATATTGTGCAGGAGCGCGAAGAGGTCGACATGGCACAATACGCCAGTCAGCTTGCAGCCGACTATATGCAGGCATATTATAAGGTGTGCAAACTGCTACATCAGGCTGCATTTGTGCTTATTTCCGCTGCAGGTCGCCATGAAAACTTGCGTAGACGACATCAGTGTGCATGCTATCGAGGAACAGCTAATACAGAAGTTGTTCCCCATCTTCGATCACAAGATTATCGATCGACTCGATGATGCTGAAGTGACGGGTCTGGCCGCAGAGAATGTGACCGCTGCTAGTGATCGTACCCATAATTTGGAGAAGCTCAATAATCTCCAGAAAGCCCTCCATGAGCTCGAAGGTCTTGATAAACACCGCTTGCAACCTGACGGTACGATAAGCCAAGTGGATGTTCATAAGCTGCTGACAATCCAAGCAGGAGCCACCGCTAGTGCAAATGTCTACAGCGAACCGGATGTGCCGTCGAAGACATCTCAAGATTTCTCCGGTGACGAAGTAGCAGGGTCGACCATCCAAGACAATAATGCAACTTTTCCGCCAGATGTGCCGGAAGTGGCAGTCGCTTCGTCGTGGTCGCATGGAGCCCCAAAGAAGAAGGCAAAGAAGACCAAGCTTCCTCACAGAGAAGCCAACGCAATAGACTGGCAATAAGCTTGGAGCCAATGTTCTCGCCTAGTAATTCAGATGGGGCACAACATGTATGTATATATATACATCAACGTACTCCAGGTCAACGCGAACCCCGTTGCTCCTGATTTTCATACGATCAGCCACTTTTGAAAATGGCGCTGCTCTGTGTATCAGTTATATGCGGTCCATACTACAATACAAAAACAGAGATGTCCTGCCTTCACCCTTTGTAACCCTTTGATGCCGAAGACGATCCGCAGGCATAGCCGTCGAGCATGACGACATCGACAATGGCCATTACGCAGGTTCCAACCAGAGCGACGACGAGCATATCACTTCGGGTATCGCCCGGCGGCTTTGGGGGCCCTCTCGCCAGCAGACTTCGATACCTTCTTCATTAGCGGACAATGGTCCATTCACGCAACGGAATCGATAAGCAATCGGTTGAACTAGGTTGGGACGTTTGCCAGCGGAATCGATGCAATCTATTCTCAGATTGACCTCGGACCCGGCGGAGGAGAACAAGTAGAGAGTCGAGAGAGGCGGTAAGGTCGGTGTAGTCACCACAACTAGACCGCCAGCTACGATACGCGCGACTCGTGAGCGAGATGTGGCTTTCGATGTCTAACGATGGCAGCGTAGGTGGTAATTGTTTGTAGTCTAATTGTGATCGCCTAGCTAAGCTCGCCAAGAGTGAGACTTTCGTAGGTGGTACCGCCATTAGGTGGATGCGACATTGGCGATCACTAGGGATACAGAATGCATCAGTGTGAAAGGCATAACCTACTGATAAGTTGCGAAGATAGCCAGAGGCACAGCCTCAAGGCTCAGCTGGCGGCTACTGTATGCATCAGGTCATGCCAGGCCTGCCGAGTGCATGCTTGCCAGTATGAAGAGCTGGACTTTAATACCGAGGACTGCCAGCATTGATTGGTGCCTCGAGGCATGATAAGCGTATCTGTGTCAAGCACACAGGAAGCATGTTGAGGTGTTGGCAAGGGCTGGAAGGGATGGTTGGCCATGAGTGCCAAGGAAGATTTGTCCCGCCGTCTCTTTTCACGTGAGCCCCCTCTTCCTATAGTCCTGCAATCTGCGCTGCAACCCCAAAGCAATGTCTCCAACTCCAGTGTCCTGCCATTTTTCACTTCTCTATTCGCTAGGGCCGATAGACGGTACAGTAAAGATATGGAATGCTCTAGCAGGAGAGGAGATAGAGAAGTTCGAAGGCCATGATTTGTTCGTTAGAGCAGTAGTCTTTTCTCCAGATGGACGTCGACGTCAAGCCACTCCACTCTATCATGTTCTCCCAAGACGGAAAGTTCCTGCACACAGATATTGGGACGTTCCTCCTTCCGAGTACTATTTCAGCGATACCTGCCGGTACTTTTGCACAGACAGCTTTTTTAGAGCTCAGCAATTAGTGGATACGCAACCAAGGCAAGGACATACTGTGGCTACCTCACGAGAGTCGAGGACGTTGTTCCGCAGTATACGAGAGATCGCTTGTGATCGGTCAACATTCTGGCGCTGTAAGCATTTTCAGTTTTGAGGTGAGATATTGTCTCGTATGCAAGAACACTTTGTCCAGACTTTTTCTTCTTGTATAGCGATTCAAGCACGTATTTCAGAACGGAATCTGTCATAGCTGTTGTTGAAATGGTCATGAACTTTCGAAGCGTTTCGTATCGAGAGCTGTTATTGTAGAAGCAGGAGACAAACTGCATCCAGACGCTAGGCTCTTTCATTGTGTCTTGGTACTTTAGCATAGTTGCCCCCAAGCAGAAGCGAGATGTGCAGATGTCTGCCACGTAGCAGATTCCGATTGAGCGGGGACTAAGAAATGTGGTCCGGCGTGCTCTTTATCTTTGCATGCATGTGGCGAGCGCCGTGAAGACTCATGGGTCTATGCAACATGGTCTCAACAGATTCGTCGTGGTGTGAACTAAGCCATAATAGGATCTATGCTACTAGTGCTGTTGATATTGAGGGCTTGCGAACCAACTTGAATTCCTGCAGGCCGTGCGTGTTCCGCCAGACAATCTTGACAAAGCACCTGCAAGAGACAGCATGCGCTCTTCCGCAGCTGGCATCACCCATCTCGTCTAGCCATGACTAAGAAATCATTGGCCGTCGCTCACGGTGCTTTTTAGCTACCTCCTTCTCAGGCTCTTTATGGTGACTTCTTCAGGTAGATTTGCACCTTCTACGATCTGCTCTTTTATCACTTTGCTTTCAATTTGGTTTAGCGGCCTGAAGATGTCTTTATCGAAGAGCCTAAGGACAAATGTCGCAAAGCGGACATTCTAACCTTATGCGTATACTAAACAGGTTGAATAGTACAACAACTACTAGAATACGGGCTTAGTATATATAAGGATGTACCTATATATAAATGCGCTCGATAAGACTCTCTATACATCGATCTCTATACGACTAAAGATACATAGATAATAATTAGAAAATACTACTTCGTAAGAAACGCTATACGAATAGCGTCTAGATTACTACTATCGCGATACTAAATAATACCGTATATAACAAAAGAGATATACGCGGACCCTTAGAATTAGCTACTCTATAACCTCCTACTATCTTCTAAGTACGAAAGGGTAGCGATACTAGATAGTAGAGGTAAAGTAGTAGAGTACTAATCTAGGCTAGAATCTCTCTACCTAGGCGTAATCTTAAGAAAGCTAGTACTATAGCAGCCTCTTCTACCTCTTTAATATTCTTTCTATAACCCGTAAACATCTTGTAATAGGCTATAGTATCTTGTATTCGATTACTAAGAATAAAGTACCGCTTATTATGTCTCTGCTAAATCCATAAGGATTGCTATATAAGATAGCTGACTTTTGTTCTCAGACCCTTGCTAACGCAAGGAGTAGTGAGCAGGTACAGTTAGTTAAAGATCCGATGGTGGAAGGTGCGTCTTGTGCCTGCCTCTGCGACTTGCGTTCAACCAGGAAGGGGCTGAACCGGAGATAGGCTTTTTAGTACAGGAGGTATAGAGAACTCTTCAAGCACTGACGGAGAGACTTACTGCTTCTCTTTCATCACCATGGCACTTTCTAGTCTTCATCCGTTGACGGCGGCTCTACACAACCTGGAGTTGGGGAACGGTGTGGGGCCGCAAGGCGCATGCGAAAGATGGTGGCACTTTGTCCAGACGCCCGAGGATGTGAAGTTGATGATGAATCGTTTGTTCTCTCCGGCCACTGGCTCGCAGGCTCTATACATAGACACGGAAGGAGTGAACCTCTCTCGACATGGTTCGATATCCCTTCTCCAAGTCTGGGACTCTTTGCGGGACGAGGTTTTCCTACTTGACGTCTATACTCTGGGATCACAAGCCTTTACTGAGAAGAACTCGGACGGCAAGAACCTCAAAGCACTTCTGGAATGTCCAGAGATCAAGAAAGGCTGGTTCGATGCTCGAAATGACGCAGACGCGTTATACGCTCTGTTTAATGTCCGCATAGCGGGAGTTGTGGACATCCAGCTCATGGAGGTGGCATCAAGGGTGGGCCCTCGGCATGTTTTGTGCAGCCTTGCTGCTTGCATAAAACAAGAACAACCACTGTCAGGAGCAGCCCTTCGGCGATGGCAGGAGACCAAGGATCAAGTCGCCAGCATGTTTGATCCTCGACGAGGGGGATCGTATGAGGTCTTCAACACCCGCCCGCTTCCGCAGATACTCATCGACTACTGCATCGGAGACGTACGATTTCTGCCAGCGCTTGAGACTATCTACCGTGATAGACTCAGCAACGCCTGGTACGAAAAGGTAGAGGTTGAAACGACCCGTAGATTGAACGACGCAATGAGCGTAAATTACAAACACCAGGGCAAGCACAAGATCTTTGCCCCCCAGAAATGGAGGTTCCCACCAAATGGACATACTCGTCCGCCGACGAAAAAGACAAAGTCAGCGGCTCGCGTTCAGGATCTACCTGGCAGACCAGCGGCTGGCACACAGGCCATTTTAGTAGAAACTCTGCCCAGAAGTCCTTGCCTCGCAGACAGTAACACAGTTGAATCCGAAAAATTACGAGAGAAGCCGGTCATCTTCGTAGCTGGAGGCAGTAAAAGTCAGGGTGGGGCCAGACTTCAAACGGCCATGGCTCAACAACGGCCTGATGAATTAGCATGGTACTCTTCCGAAGAGCAGAATTGGGCGCTGTGCGACAAAGAGTGTGGCTGGTGCGGTCATTGTGGCGATGGCATTTTGTAGCTTCTGGTAGCCGCTCAGACTCGAGATGCTGGTAGCCACGCGTGAGACAAAGTCACAGGACTGCCGGCTCTTTGAAGCTCTTGAACTGCTTGCTGTATGCCTTGCAAGCTTCCTGCACGAACAGCAGAGCATAGTCTGTCGTCCGGACGTGACTGGGAGAGGATGTCCATAATTTCAATCGTGTAAAAGCGCTTGCAATGAGAACAGTTTGAGCACTGATCAGAGGAAATGGTACTCATCTATACAGACAAGCCTCGCCAGCACAGACTCTGGCAACTGCAGAGTCTCGCGGGGATCTGGAGTCTCATTTGATGCTAAGGGCCTTGCATGACCGGAACGAAGAGCGCAGTGAACTGGAGTCAGCTTTCGAATCCGCGCCTCGGGCCGATGGCTTACCGGGATCCTGCTTTTCTAACTAATTTGATTGGAAGTGAGTAATTTGTTGAAAATGGGGCGTGATGCATCGGCTACAGGCATTACTGTAACAGAGTATGCAAACCTGTTGAGTAGCAAGCATTAGGGAGGTGGCATCGCGATCGTTTACGACAGCCACATTGCTGCCTGCGAGTCGCTCTGTAAAAATCGATTGCTTGCGGGGTCATAGAAGCTGGTGCAGCAGCAAGGAGAGTTCCGTGGGCAGAAGGGGCATGTGGAGAAGCCCCCTGTTGGCAGATGCTGCAATTAACGTTCTATTTTCCACTTCGAGCAAGGAGGGGAAAAGTCCTGATGTCTGAAGTCCGTAGAAGAATCGATGGAGCAATTATCCCCATATGCTGAGCTTCAACATAAGGTTGCTGATCGTGTAGAACTCGAGGGCACTGGGACTCGAGTTGACCCTGAGATTGCGACAGCTAAACCAGAAATGGCATCACGCGGCCGGAAAGAGATAGCAGGGGTTGAACATGGATCATCAAGCATGGACCCCCAAGGCCCACAAGGTCCGCGCGGGGAAGGACAGCCAGGATTCCGATGGACGACCTCACCTGCAGCATACGCCAGTGTCTGCCTGTCTGTGCACCTGCCTTCACCCATGCGTCGGCGATGTTGCGCACTTTGACCGCCAACTATCTTTCTTCAGCATTTCATACCAGAGATCTTCCCCCTCCTTATCCAAATAGGGCTCGGGCAGTTTCGCATCGGCCGAGGGTGCCGCTGTCAATGCACAGGGGGGTTACCACAGCAACGCACTCCGGGCTGCATCCTTTGGAGGCTACGTAAACATTGTGCAGTTGCTACTGGTGAAGGGCGCCGCTATCCACGCACAGGGAGGGCAGATCTGCGCCATCGTCGAGGTGCTCCGTTAGTCTGAATCCACGCTCGAGCTTGATTCTATATCTTGTCTGGCCAAGGTTTCCGATTATGCGAGGGTGCTTGCCCAGCGCTTCGTAGATCGCAGCTTCGACTTCGAACTCCTTGACACTCTCACCTTGCACAACTGGATATTTCAGAATGTTCCCATTATCAAGAAGGCCGACAAAGCTAGTTGTGCCACCTCCGATTACCTAGACAACACCCGGAGGCATATAGGCTGTTACCGTCCTCCTATAGTTGCCTAAATAACCAATCTTATACCATTTAGACATGTCGGACTAGCGCCTTGCTTGTCTTGTTATTGGTTCGAATACAGATTAATCCTAGCAATATATAAGCCCCTTATATTAAGTAGACTCCGTAGATAGTATTTAGTATAGTAACGTTCGTCTAAATATTCTATACTTAGCGTACGATTCTATAGCTTTCGAGTAGCTCTAGATACTACGACTAGTCGTTTAAATTTATCCTATATAGTTATAGCTACGTAAAATACTAGGGTTAGGGGTATCGTTAGTAGTACTTTCCTATCTAATAGTAACGTTACTAACTATAGTATTTCTAATTATATAGGCGTATCTTACTAGTCTTAGCGTAATACGTATATAGATTTAGTCTAGCGAGAAGAATTAGAATATATCTAGATCGTCTATCCTATCTTAAGTACGAGTTCTTCTAGCTCTAGAATATTACTTAAAGTTTATATAAGTCTTAACCTTAATATACTAATTTTAATAACTACTCTAAGACGGAGAGGTAGCGAAGACCTTAATTTATATAGCTTAAGAATATTATATATAGTCTAGAAGTATATATTTAATAACTAGAGAAACTACGCTTAGTAGTATAATACCTATAAAGGATACTATAGATTCCCTAGGTATATTATCTATCTCTAACTTATCTACCTTATTTATACCCTTCGTAAGCGAGAGGTCTATACTAATTATAACTATATAGCCTATCTAGCCTACCTAGCTCTAAGAGTAAACCTAGTAATATAGAGACCTTAAAAGCTAGAATATAAATAAGGCTAGGACGGTATACGAGGCCTTTATATATATACTAGCGACTAAATAAGCTAATAATACGGCTTTATATAAGGGCTAATTTTATATATTTTATCTTCGTAATTAACTTAGTAATAAGCCGGCCTAATATCTCTAACTACTTTTAAGTATATTTAGTATAGAGAGAGTATACTTAATCTTAATATCTTAGTTCTAGCCTCTACTATAGAAATATTTAGTATATATACTATTATCTTATATATAGCTAGAGAACCCGATATATATACTTCTAGTAGGTTATAATAACTATATACCTTTTATAGTATAGCTTTCTTATAAGTAGTTCTAACGTCTTTAAGAATTTATATATATAGCGATTACCTAAATCTTCTACTACTTCTAGTACTATCTCCTAGTAAGACGCCCTTTTACTATAGAATCCTAAAAGGTCTAGTATTAATTTTAGTAAAGATTCGTTCTACTACTTATAGAGAAAGATATATCGTATATTTAATATCTAGTATTAGAAGGGGGGTAGCTAATAACCTAAGCTTTTATCGTCGCTAAATATTAGTAGAATTAGATATATAGTCTACTAGGTAACGAGTAATACGCGAAGTTTATAGTTTAGGGTCTATCTAGTTACTTTACTACGAAAGGACGAGACTTATACTAAAATTAGAGATAATAGAAATCGAGTTAGCCCTAAGATTACGATAGCTTAGTCTACTAGAAATCGCTTAATATAGCTAGAACGGAATAGTAGAGGAACTTAATACTCGGGTATATATCCTTAAGCCTACGTATAGTCTAGTATTAGAGATACGTAGCTAACTATAGTATATAAAATTCCTAGTATCCTAATAAATAGTATAGAACTCGTAGAACTCTAGGCTAATAACGTTTAGAAGGCGTATATTAGTCTAACCGTTAGTATTAGTAGATACGTCGTATCTATAGACTATTTATATAGAGGCTTAGAAGTAGATAATAGGAGAGCCTATCCTAGTAGCCTCTTTCGTATTAGTAAGGCTAAGAGCTATTATAGCTACGCCTCGTACTACGCTAGCCTCTATTATAGCTAATTTACGTTTACGATTCGCTACTAGATCGATTACTAGCTACTAAAAGATCGACTTTGCTCTCTAAGAACTATAAGCTAAGGCTAGATAGACTATATAATCTACGTTAGTAGACGACTATCTTTAGGCGCTACTTAGCGATACTTCTCTAAGTATACGCTTAAAGCGCGCGGTCTAACGGATTCTAGAAGTATCTACGACTAGAGCTATCTACTCGCTTTTATTAATTATTCTTCTCTCCTCTATACCTTATCGCGATTAACTAGGATAGATAAAGCTAGCTAGGTACTCTAATAAGGATTTCTCTTATTGTAATTCCCTCTAGCTTTAGATAGCTAAGATTAGAGTTACCTACTATTAGTTAAGTATATAATAGAAGTAAAGTCGTATACGATATTATTAGTAGGCTATTATACGTCCTCTATATTAGTAGGTACCTATAATACTATCTTCGTAGTCCTAGTAGATAGAAGATATCGAAATACTATAAGCTAGATATAGATAATAAGATAAGTATTTTACTAATAGGGTTTCGGTATTTATACTCTAATATAAGTAGTAGCTTAATTTAGTATTATATTAAAGATAGAAGAGCCTATTATTACTAATATCCCTTACTTAATAATACTTCTATAGCTTATATATAACCTCTATAGAATTACTATAGTAATATTAATAGCGCTAGTAACTATAAGACGTAGAGCTATAGTAGAATAGGATAATTATATATAGTAGCTCTCGAAGATAGTTATTAGAAGCTATAGTTAACGTAAGCGCCTATATAAATCTCTATAAATGCCTATTAACTCTAACGTCTATAATAGGCTCGAGTTTCCTAGTATTTATCTTTAATTTAATTCCCTAGCTAGTTACTTAAGATAGACTTTCCTACTAAGAGTCTAGATCTAGATTATTTAACTAGTCGTCTACTACTCGTATATACTAACTATTAGTAAAGCTACGAGGACTCTTAGTAAATATATTTCTAGCTAGATTAGCTTCTTATCTCTAGGTAAATATAGACTTATCTAGATACCTTTAGAGAACTTCTAATTATAGCTATTAAAACGCCTAGGCTCCTTCTCTATAGAGTAGTAGTATATTAATCTAGAAGATACTAAGTAGCGAATATACTAAGTCCTTAATAAGTACTATATATCTAGATACTATCTAAGCTATTTTCTATATAATAGTATAGTCGGTAAGAAGCGTTTCCTTTCTAAGAATAGAGATAGATACGCTAGTAAGGCTCTTAATCCTATACGCTATACTCTTCTTATTACTAATTTCTATCTAGTAGCGATTATAGAATATTACTTTCTTTAGTATAATAAGCTCCTATAGCGTCTATCTACGACTCTACTAGATACTTTACTTCTATTCGTAAGACGCTATATCTTCTAGAAAAGTATAGTATACCTCTATATTATAACCTCCTTATTATTAGCGTCTATGTCGCCGTAGGTAGAAACGCTCTTATATAATATCTAATATCTACCTTATAGTATCGTAGCCTAGCGCGACGACGTAGTATACGTTATTAGTATTAGTATGCCGAATAATTTGCCCCGGTTTATTATGTCTCGCGGAGAGTTTTCGAAGGTTATAGAATTCGGTAGGCGGTGTAGCGGCGCGTGCCGGTCGCATGAATTGAAGCGGAGCCGTCCGTTTAGAGTTCCTCCCTTCCTGCCATTAGGTTAGCAATCCATTCGCCTACGCACTACCAGCTTCTCGCATCGCTTCCACTGTCGTACAGCATTACCGCTCCCCTCTCTTCTTCCTCAACTTCATCCGCAACAGCTGCCACCATGGCCAGCACTCGCAAGTCGCTACGCAAGGGCATCCGCACCGCAGCCGCCGCGACAGGCGCGCCAGCCAACAAGGACAAGCTAAAACTAGTTCGATAGACGGGGCGAGGTCGAAAGCAGGTGCGGAAGAAATGCACTACTACATTTATTGACGAAGATAGCATTCGGCGAACCTTCGGTAACGACCGCCTACAGCGCCGTCGCGAATTACTCGAAGCTTAGCTTTACTATCGTAAGTAATAAAGACGATTTAAGCGATATAGGACTATCTTACGTAATATTAATTAAAGGCGCGATATAGAGAGGGTCTTCTTATACTATTTAATAACTAAATTTAAAAAATTAAGTTACTCGCTATATTAGTATCTTTCCTCCTATAATAAGTATAATATAAAGCTATAACTAAGGTAGTAGCGTATATAGAACTAGTACTATCTACGTATAATAAAGTATAATCCTAAGCGCTATAGGGATACGTACTAGGCTTCTAGTAACCTACGCGATCCTTTATATATATAGTATTACGTAGTTTATACTAATTAGCTCTTTATAGAGTAGGAAATCCTAGTATACTAGTATATAAAACGTAGTAGGTCCTATCGTAGAGAGAAGATACGTTCTCTTATTAACTTAGATCTATATACTATATAGCTATATTAAGGGGTACTAGATATACTAGCTAATCCTAAATAAGATAATATAACTCTTTTTTAGTATTATACTATATTATAGCCTATCTAAGACGATCTTTAATATTTCTTAGGATATTATAAGTCTAGTAAGCTAGTTCGACTCGATTCTATAAATATAGAAGTATAACGCGAAAATAATATAATCCCTTAGTAGAGCGATATACCTTATACTATCGAGAGTAGTAAGAATAGATATATTAATATACTCTTTAGTAATTCTAGGATAGGTATTAAGGAAGGATATATAGCTTATAGTATAAATATATCTCTAAATACTAATATCTAACTAAGGATACTAGAATAGTTATTTATTATAGATCCGAGTTACTAGCTAAGGTATAGTATATTTTTCGATACCTTATTCTCTAAAAGGTAGAACTATACTAGGAGTAAAGATTCTTTCTTTATTAATTATAATAGTAACCTCTTTATATATATCCTCTAATATCTTTAAACTATAGTACTACTCCTATTCTATAATAGCTCGAAAGGGTACGACTTTTAGTAGTATTACGCTCTCCTTAGCGAAGTAGAGTATTTTAGTATTAATTAGCTATATAAATAGCTTCGCTTAAAGCAATACCTAGATATAGTAAGTATTTACTATATTAGTATAATATCTTTAGACCTCGAAAAATATACTTAAATAGACCTAGATAGACGTCTATTTATATATAAGAATCCTTAGTTCTTCGAAGTATTAGTAAACGGATATATAGAAGTTAAACTAATACTAGTAATATAATAATAGAACGCCTTCTTTTATCCTAGATTCCTAGTAGTTATTATAGAAAGAACGATTTAGACTACTATTAGTTCTATCGTAATACTAGTATTAATAGAGGCTAGAGGACTAAGGAGTTTCTCTAATAGTTAGTTATATATAGAGAGATTTAGATTAACTATAAACTTTATATTACTATATATACTAAGGATCTAGGAAATTAAGACTTTTAACTATAGGACTTTTTATACTTATCTATAGTAAGGATATAGAAATAGTTAGCGATAGTATATTATAATACTATTATTATTAGTAAAACTTAACTAAATCTAAGCTTAGTAGCTAGCGTAAACTATAGGAAGGAAATACTAGTAGTAGTAGAGATAGGTAATCTTAATATTAGACAATTAATCTAGCTTAGAAGGCGATACTATAGATTTATATAACGTAGAAGTAGACGCCCTAGTAGTCTAGACTAGTTTAGGTTGGTTTACTAAGGCTAAACTAAACTAG
>AWYD02000063.1:0-53664 GCA_000504365.2 Pseudocercospora pini-densiflorae CBS 125139
ATTAATACTATTAGTAGTAGTACTAGTAGGTATAACTTATAGAATTGAGTTACTAATATTAAGTAGATCCTATTAACTATTAGTAATTTATTACTAAAGGTATTAAGTAGATAGTAATAAGAGGTTAATAATAAAGGATTTCCTAATATCTATCTATCTATTAATATTAAGAAGTATTAGCGCTAGTATATCTTCCTTAAAGAGTACTAAATAGTAATAATTATATATAGTATTAAACTATAAATACTACTCTAGTACTAAGATATAAATTAGCTACTAAGTATTAGGCTTAATTCTAATACGCTAATTAGTATCTATAGTATCTTACTTAGTTTTCTAATAGTCTACTAGTACTATATTAGCTAAGAATGTCTAATCGTTGCAAGGCAAAAATTTCAGGATTGGTACAAGGCAATTGCGCCAGGCCGGCGCTTCGCCCTTTATAATGACTTGGGATCATTGCAAGTCAAGGACGCAGTGAATCACACCGTGGCTGAACATGTTGATGGACTTCTCTGATGATGACACCATCTTCGCTACCGAACAAGAAGCTGTCGTTAAAGACTGATATCAACCAATTCATCCCGGTCTTTCGGTTCACAGAGAGGTGACTACATGTATATGGCGTGGAGCTCTCCCAAAGCAGTAGCCAACCAACTTCCTCCGACAAAGAGGCAAACAAGCAAGAGACCCGGTCTAGAATTTGTTACTAGGTCCTTTCTTCCATCCTAGAGTGCGTTCGAGGGCTCTCACCTCCTCTGCTTGGTTGATAGCCAGCAAACATGCGGCATATTCGTTGTTCGACTACCTATCGCCTGGGACTGCCTTCGCCACGGCTGAGCTCGGTATGCTCTCGATTGATGGGCACGAGCTCTTGCCTAAGAAGATGTCGTGCTTTTTGCGTCGCAGTCATTACTTAGCAAGTAGGCGTCGTCATCTCGGTGATCTACGTCCGAGCTGAAGCGTCATGGTGATACGTGACTACATATCTTCTCGAATATGGCCAGCAATTGGCACAAGTCTTCGGTCAGGAAACAGTCAGGGCGGAAACAGTATCATCCAATCCGTTCCAGTCGCTGAAATATTGTCACAACCTTTGCCCTACTCAGCTGCTTTGGACACCAATGCGACTGTTGGAGAGCTTTCAGACGTCGACGCGATTGTCACCTAACAGTTACTAGAGTACAAGAAAGCACGCAAAGTATCAAAGCGAACAAACTCAGTAGCTGCCAATGCGGCTTCGTTATAGGGGAAAGCATTGCAGAACCTAGGCTGAAGCGCTGCGAGGATCGAGCTGAGGGATGTCTGGATACCATTGAGTAAGATTGGGGATGATGTGGTAGGCGTCCTTGAGTACTATACTCCTCACTTGAGATCAAAACCATCAAGAAATGCAGCGCACACAGAAAGCAGGTCAGTGGCATAATGGGAGTGGTTGCATTTGTTTTTATCTCCGTCGTAACTAGCTCTCACTCAAGAGCATCAGAGTTGAAGAATCGTCTCCTCCAAGTCCTTGCCTATGTCAGCGTCCAAGTTGTAGTCCAACCACTCTGTGGTCAGAACGGGGTCAGCATTATTGCCGTCGCTATTCTTCACAAGACCTGTAGGTCCTTGAGTCCCAAACTCGGCCACAGCTTCGCCTCCAGTTGCCTCCATCCCCTTCTCCCAATCTTTTCCCTTGCCATGACCCAAGTCGTAGTTCGACCAGTCTGGACTCGACCCATTGCCGCCATTGCTGTTCTCGACAAGGTCCGCTAGAGCCTCAGTCCCATCTCCTTGCGCCCCTCCGGCTTGAGTTTGTTCGACCGCTTTGTAACCATCCTCTGCAATGATAGGCCCAAAGTTGAAGTTCACCACGCTAAGAGTCAGATCAATGTGGTACTCCTCGCCCTCCACATTGTAGAACTCAGCACAGCTCGTAGCATGTGTCCAGCTGCGCCACTTCTGGTGGTGCTGGTTATAGCACGTAAAGTTCCAGCACGTATCTTCGTCACAAACTGACCCCTGGCATCTCCCTGTCGCACAATACTCCCTCAAACGAACATAACTTGGCGGCGATCCTACGCAGCCACTGTCTCGGTGGTCGTGGTTGTCCTCGCAAGAGAGACGTTGTACGACATCACAAACTGGTTTATGAGCTTGCCAGGGAGTCCGGCCACAGAAATTGCAGACTTGAGCATTGTCAAGCTCTTCTTGTAGGGTATCAACTGTGCTTGTGGCAGGCTGTCGCTCTATCAAGTCGGGGATCAGCCGAGAGTCGGAAGACTGACCGTTGCCCAGGGTTGAAGGCGAGAAGATTTCCTGGGCTGAGTGATATTTTGTCAATGAGACCGATGCGTCTCGGGCTTGGTCATCGGGCAAAAGGCGCTGCATCGAATTCCTGTAGCTGAATTCGTGTTCCTGGCCTGAAGCCGCGCACAGGAAGTGGGATGGGCTTGATTGGTGAAGGACAATGGACTTGCTCACATTTGACATGGCAACGCTGGTGCCGTTCTCATTACTGCTGGACTGACGGCGCATCACCTTGGCAGCAGGCTCAGAGTAGATTGGACCGAAGATGTCAGGGCTGAGGTCGCCAAAGCCCTCCCACTTTTGACCAACCTTACGTCCTTTGCCAAAAGCCGCCCGATCAAACGATGGGATCTCGTCAGACGGATCTCTAGCCAAGATCATGTCTGTTAACTGGCCGACCCACCGCTTACCTTCGTCGTTGCACTCATTTTCGAGCTGCGCCGAGTGTTTCGTACATGCCACATGCTTCATGAGATCCATGATCGCATGAAATATGCGGTCCTTGACTCGGCTGAGATCATTGGATCTCATCTGAAGTGCTTCAAAATAGGCACCCGAGATCAGAGCGTTGTATTCCGTATACTTCTGGGCGGAGTAATCACGGGCCCTATCATCACGCCTGCAGGTTGTTCCGGGGCAGACAAAGCTTACAAGCTTGTCACTGTCCTGGCTCCGGCTCCGGGTGCGCATGAAGCATGGGGACCATTCATCTGGTTCGACCCAGTAGTCCAGGATTGGGAGGCAATCGATTGGTTTCGGCATGTTGTTGGCAATAGATGATGAGATATCAGTCATAGAAAAAGAGGCCGAGCTTGAAAGCTGGTTGATGGATCAGTTTTTGGGGTGGATGCATCGGAGCCTTCCTGCAGTAGGCTGCATGATTTCTAGAGGTGGTTTGTGCGGTGAAGGGGGGGGGGGGGGGGCGTCTTCAGTATCCTGTTGCCAGCACAGTTTGTGTACAGTCGACTTCAGGATCCACTTGAAGTCCTGTTCTTGTTTGAAGTTGGTCCGTTTGTGATTGTGCATCATGATCGTTGTCCATCATGATCATTTGTCCATCATGATGGATTGGACCAATGGAGTGCACTTTGAGACACTCTTGGACTCGATACAATATCGCTTCGACGAATCTTGACCAAATGGTGAATCTCTTGTCTAGAAGTCTTCTTTCTCTGCAGTCGTATCGAATACCAGGTTCCGGGCAGGTTCCAGTGAATGGCAAGTATCATAGTGCTGCCGCAGAGTGGCTACGTAAGAGCGACGCTTGACGCCAACGTATGGTGAACTCGTCGTCGGCCTTTTCTGTCCCGAAACGTCTGCAATCAGATACTCGTGCTGGTTCAAAAGGCTATTGGCTTTGTCAGCGATTCAAATGCCTAGCCTACCTCCTGACAGGAGTACAATTACCTGAGCGCAACAGGCCAGAGCGACTGCGGTCAAGCCCAGGCTGTAGGGCCTGTGGGCGTATTGCAGCAGAATCTTGCAGTTTCGAATGGGAATTGAAGGGCGTACTTCAGCTGCAAGTGCAGTACTGCGCGGTGTTGGAGTCGATAGGCGAAATGAAGACGTGGTGTTGGCGTGCTACAAGGGCTGAGCCGCACCGAATTTCTGGACCTGCGCCAAGCCAGTTGGTCTCCAACTGCTGGCCCAGCCCGTCGCCACGGCTGCGACATGCAGCCTTGGCAGTGATGTTCGTAAGAATGTCTTGTCATAATCGGACCAGGCCTTGAGCCAGAAGAAGATTCACGCTGCACGCCAGTGAGATCGATGCGGCAAATTTATATTCACATGAAAATGCGATGTGAGAGGCTGAGAGGCCAAAATGCAGTCGATATTGCAAGTGAGGTTGGAACTGAATCTGTGCAGCGGTCCATACACTGTTTAGTAGCGATGAAATTGCAGCTGACTCGCAGCTTGGCTACCGATCCAGGGAATTGCTTAACTGGTGGGTTGCCTTCAGTTCGCTTCCTTCGCAAATATAGCTGTCAGCATGGGAGCTCATCTCACCACATATTCTGAATCAGACTTTGAATCCGATGATTCTTGAGTCTAATGGGGCGTATCATGATGATGAAAACCCCATTGAATGCAGAGCACGGACCACAAGACAATAGAACAACCCAAGAGAGCCATATAGGGCTTCATGGGTGTATAACCAGGAAACACTTCTTCGGCCGAGCTCGGTCCGTGTTATCGATGAGGCTTCCTGAAGGAAGTGAGAGAGCCGCGGATTTTGGAATGAATCTGATAAGAGCCAATATCTTGATGTCATCTCATCTTGACAGGGCTGTCCGCACCGCAGGTATTATCTCTGGTGGCCGCGTGATAAGTACCAGAGGAATAGGTAGAGGCCAATCTTGAAAGGTGCTGCGTCTCCCATAGGCATGTTGGACTGCGTAGACTTAAGGGCTCCGGTAGGCGATCCATCAACGGCCAGGTAATTTGAGCTGACGTAGCGCCGGAAGAATTGATCGAGTGAATTTACGCCATACTCGACATCATCTGAGCTGTTGACCTACCCAATCCTGACTGTGATTGCTCTGCGCCACGGCGAAGTGTTAGCATTCTCCGTCGCAGGGACAAAGTTAACTGGCCCTTCCTAGCTTTATTCGGAAGAACGCGGTTCATTGATAGTCTCAGGTTTTGTTACCGATCCTCCATTCCGAGAGATTGCGTCAGTCAGTCTGTGTTCTCGTCCACGGCCGAATGTGCTGCCTCGTCCGAGTCATCGCATATCCATGAGTCCTACAGCGTCTGCTTCTGCAAATAATAAGGTAAGATAGCGTCTTCTTCCCGAGTGCAGTGCCATCATCTCTTGCCGAGCACGTCTGCAGGAAGTGAGACCAGGCAGCGGTGGAGTAGCAGCTCCACATTCCAGATCACCGAGATCCACACAAGGGAAGAGTAGTACACCGCTTGACCGTCGGCATGTCTAGGATCTAACAGAAGTGCTTCTCCATCGTGCTATCTTCATTGTCTGGACTGGACAGAATAATGATCGGGCTTTTATCGTGACTCGTCGTTCTCGTGGAGACCAGGAAGTCTTGAAGAGCATCGCCGCTGTCGGTGGTTCTGAGTGCCCCTGTCCACTGTGCTGCTGGCTCTAATGTGCTGATACCGCAGAGAGTTCATGGTTCCACTCGTTCACAAGACATGAGTCGGCCGCAGCGAGATTCTGAGTGCTGGATCCACGATAGACCCGGCTTTACCTTCGACAAACGAAGTTGAGGGAGTGATATCTGCTAGAGTACCGATCAGGGATGTCAGATCTCCAGCATGACTTAAAGCATGAGGTCGCACAGATAGGTCGACACCAGCCGATACCAGGTCCATTCAAGGTGAACCACCTCAATCGCAGCATCAGGCGCCGAGAGTGTGGCTGCCGGTTGGCGTGAGGAAACGGCATCGGGAGTTTCACCGCCGCTCACAAAGGTAAGAAGCTCCTGTCACTCTTTAATCTTACCCGGCGTCAGCATCCATTCAAGCATTCGCAAGTCTGTGCAGAAGCAATAGGTCTGCAGCAAAGCACGGAATTGATTTATAGTATTTTTGTATCAGTGGGAGGTCTCAGTGCATCAGAACGAGGTTTGAAATACACTGATCTGATGCGATTGGAAGATTGATAAGGCTGTCATCATGAACTGGTGTGTCCCGTACTTGTTCGCATAGTCGCAAAGCACCTACGCCCATCTTGGTATCAATTAGATGGCGGGGTGTGATCAGCTCAGGATTTCGATGTACGGGGCTAAGCCTCCGAGCAATGGTCCTTTGGCTAGCCTGAGAGGCCCAAGATCGCGGTAATGTCGATTAAAAGACTGGAACAGATGCTGATGGAGTCTCCGGGCGATGGCCTCAAGTTGTGTGGTCCCGAAGTACGGAAGAGAAGAAAACGTGCCGTATAGCGGAGCAAAGTTAGCTGAAGCGTCGAGGTCGTAATTCGATGCAATGGCCCAATGCACCAAAGAGCTGTAGAAGCTCCTGAAGGAGGAGTAAGAGTGGCATGCAAGGCAGGTACAATAGACGATGCCCAGTCGAGGTCAGAAGATCGTGTTGAGGCAGTCCGTCACGGCTGATAGGCCTTGTCATGCAGCTGGGCTGTGCTCCTCATAAGAAAAGTCTCTCAGTACGCTGTGGCTCGTCGATGGTTGTATCTCCCTATGCACCGTGGATGTGCAATGGCATGGCTGACCACGCGCTGCTGACGAATGAAAATTGGGGTATGTAGCAGCTTGATCACACGGTCAGATTCACAGGGCTCGCCAGCCATGCACATGGCCTTTGGTCGTCCCATGTCCCACTGTCCGCGGCCTCGCCCGTGTAGGATTTGCCATAAAGCGTTATGGCCTGCTGTCCATTCTCCGTCAAGCCCCGCATGCTTCCTAAAAGATCTGCAGTGTTGAAGTTGCAAGGTGTCGAAACTTGACCCATGACACCATCTAGCGGTTCTTTTTCATCTTTCAGACAATCCATTGCGAGGTATCACTGCATTGGAAGCTACTTCGCAAGCCCATCTGCGGAATTTGATGCCCAAGCGATGACACAAGACAGGCTGCGAGGTCGCAGGCATGCGCTTAGGAAAGACATGAAAGGCCGCGAAGCTCTAGTGCTGTAGCCATGTAAGGTGTTGGCATGGAGTCGCCGGCGTCTCCCTGCCATGTGTCTACTGGGTGCGCAGTGGTAGGGTGCAGTGCAGTGCTGTTGCGCTTTACCTATCATGGGCGTGCCTTTCTGTATCCTCTTGTGACACAAACTTCATTACATCTCGGAGGAGTGATGACAGAGGTCGCGCCATGCCTGTCTTCCGCCTGCATTCTTCTCTCGGATAGGCCAAGTCCACACTATCTTTCTGGCCCTCCGACACTCGACCCAACTCTTGCCGTTGCTCCTGACTCCGTTCCCACATCGAGATCGTCAGACCGGGATTTCGCTCGCACTTTTCTTTGTGCTTCGTGACAAGTTGTTTTGCAAAAGGGAAAGTCTCGCGCTGCTGCTGCTCTCGGTCCGCGTACGACGTAATTGGGAACGGTCGCGTTGGAGGGCTGACGTGCAATTAGGACTTCTTCATGGGCTATGGGTTCGTTGGGCGGATGTTGTTCGGCACGCGAAGACAGCGGCTGCATTCGTATATGCGGTTGACAGCGAGTTCAACCAAGAAAGGAAGTTCCAGCCTGAACGGAAAGTCAGCCGTGCAGAAGCCCAGATCTAGGACTCAGGGTTTCGTACAACATCCTAAGCGAAGACCCCGGCTTTTAAACGGCCTCCTAGCCTAGGATTCAGGCTTTCGAGCGGCATCTTCGATCAGGACGCAGGATTTAAGTGTGCAGGATTCTTGAAAAACTCCAGAGTAAGCAAGCAAGCGGCGCTCGTCTCCGCCAGGTTCTTGTTGTTTTCTAGATTCATGGGCAACGCAACTTTCATGATCTTGGTTTACGTCGGCAGCGGCATGGGCAGATGCCTGCGTACCAGTGACTTGACGACGTTCCTTATACACACGCTATGCACGCAGCAGTATCCTCGCTCTTTCAAGCTTCACGTAACGAGGTTATTCGAGCTTCAGGATCGTGAGACAACCATGCACGTTCCAATATTCCACGCTCGACGGTCTCCAAAAGCACCCACACGCGCGCAAGACTTCTGCTTACCACAGGCTTTCACGGATTATTGTATGCATCAGTAGCTGCTTTCTGATGTGTCACGCCTGACATACTATCATGGCGAGTAGGTGCGTGGGATTCAAGTCCAAGCAGAATTTGCCTCAGGCTACCCCGCAGGCCTGCTCACTGGAAGGTGGCTTACCTCCCAGGCTAGCACCCTGAGACATAAGCCACCTTCCAGGGTCTCACCCCGAATCATAAGCTACCTCTCAGTTCTCGAAGTAGTCCACCCGCTTCGAGACTCATCGTGCACTTATGCAGGCGCCCTCATAAGCGCGCCATCCACCACTTGTTCACTCTGGGGACATCATGTTCAGCCGATCTCGACTACCACAGAAAACCATTGAAAAGCGATGACCTGACCCCGATTTCCCCAATCGCCGGTCGCGTTCGTGCAGCAGCTTTCCCAGCATCCAGCCCACCTCCAAGGTCCGCCAATTCAATTCAATGCGCTGTAAAGACTCCGGCCGAACGTCACGACTTAGCTCATTCGTCTGAACCCGATAATGAGAGCCTTCCTCAGCGATCAGCGTCGTAGACAGCGACTTGTCGAAGGCGCTCACACACAGGAGCCACCACCGCCGATTCGAACGAGTGAAGCCTGGCCGATGAACGTTGAAGCGCTTTGGCAGAAAAAGACGTGAGGAGTCAAGCAACAGAGAGAGATATGAATGAGAAGAGCTAGGACATCAGTCACTTTCGTCAGCTACTTACGATTGTCGAGGAATTCAGCGTACCACTCTTCTTCTGTGGCTGTTTCCACAGTGCTTTGAACCACGAAACCACATTCTCTGAGTACACTATCTCCCTCTGGATATACTGTCTCCCTTCCTCTTTCTGGTTATATTGTCTCTATTCCTGGAGATATCCGATGTTCACACTTTCGCGCCCGAGTAGCCAGATGCTCGCCAACTTTTACATTGCGACAAGGACCTATAAGGAGCATCTCGTATCAACAAAATAGGCATCAAGCAGGCTTTTGAAAGCACTGCGTGTTACCGATCCAAGCCAAGGATCATCACGATTTGATGATCCAAATAGTTGGTCCGACCTCCAGTTGTGCGCCCTGCGACCAACACTGTCTTCGACGCCGGCTCCAAGAACCCACCGTGAGATGTCCAGCACGCTCGTCCTGAGCTCATTCGTGCTGTCTCTAGCGAGTGTTCTCCAGATCGCCGCTGTCTCTCATTCAAGGCACGATAGGCAAGCTCCGCTGCCTGTGAAGCAATTTGTACGCAGCGCGGCGTGCTGGTCTGAGGAGGAATCGGTGCTGTTCTCTCTGGTGCACCACAAACAAATGAGCCCGCAGCTGCCCATCAAAATGTTCTTTTGGACTGCAAAGTCACCGTGATGGCTTCACTTCCGCGTGATGCGGGCAATGGTGTTTGGTCGCTCATGTAGGCCAAAAGCAGCGTGCGTCATTCGTTCGAGTCGCTGAGCCTACTCTCCATGGCCGAGAACTGTTATGGCGGTGTCGTGATGTACGTATTGTGGTGATGGGAGCTTGAAAGTGAGTACCGGAGACCTTGATCGAGGGTGCGGATGTAAACCTCGCAATTACGCGGTGTCTTGATTCGATGAAGTCAAGTGTGAGCACGCCGTCAAGAAGCGGTGTCAGAGAAGGTTGAGAGATTACTCTGATGTGCTTCAAAGCAGATCAGCGGCACAGGTCCAGCATCCGCCTTTCAACTCCCCCCATCAGCAACATTAGAGCTTTCGAGCTTTCTCAACCGCCCTTCATGGACGTCACTACACCCTCTCCAGCTCGAAAATGTGGGCGATCCCGAAGCGACATCGCTGAGGCCGTCACGATTCGGCCGGCGATCAGAGCAGCTGGTGTGTTCCAGTGTTCCTCCACTGGATGCCGAGTCTCCTCGTAGGAAGCCTGTTCTCGAGGTCTGCATCTCAACGCCTTGCCCAATTCAAATGCCGATGCCCCTACTGCCATTGTTTAGGAGCGCTTCATGCGACTTCGGAATGCTCTAGAAAGGAGACTGAACTGGTTGCTGTCGTAGGTAATCTAGGATACATTTCCGGGTCACTTGAGAGAGGATCTCTTCGTTACTGGCAGGAGGAAGGGATACACTGTGATTGAGCCAGAAGCAATATTGCTTTGGGGAGAGGCGAGCCAAGCATGCGGTTCTCTTCAAACAAACCAATGGCAAAAATCAGACCCTTCGATGCTCGTGAAATTCCTTTCTTGCCGAGACTTCTCACTTTTGGCAACCGTCAGGTTCCCAAGACTAGTTCCAGGAAACTTCTGCGTCACTTGCATGATCAAAACCGCTTGATTATGCCGGAAAATAGAACCAAAGAATGGTTCAGCTCAGGATTCCAGCCGCAGCCAAAGCAAATTTCCTGACTCTCGCACCTTTTGCATCTGAGTCGCGCTACCTTTCAGGGACGTCACCTCTCAGGGCACCCCGGAGGCTTCCACCTTTCAGCTTTCAGCTTTCAGACACTCTCTTAATGGACGGTCACTCATCGCACTTTCTGAAAGCAGGCATTCTGACCTGTCCAATTTGTCCAGGTTAAGCAGTAGCATTCCCATCTGAGTCACGCTACCCTTCAGGGACGTTATCTCTCAGGGTACCCCAGCTTCGAGCTTTCAGGGTGCAGGTCGCGCTTCCCAAAGCAGCGCCAACACGTCTTTGCACCTTCAGATGATACATTATATGAAGTCGCATGCACGATGCATCAGGACTTGGATGACGGCCGACTGCAATGGCAAGACTCGCGCAGGCGCTGAATTGCGCCAGTACAACAATCATGATGCGCTCCAATGAGCCGCGAAAAGCCCACAGCCAATCCGCCAACGCTACCGGCGGAAACACCGCTACCGCGGAGCCTACAGCCCGCCTCATTGTGCAGCTGGATGGCGCGGGACCTCGAATGTACTCGCACGAGGAGCTGGCACGCCTGCGCACTCTCGTGAACTCTACCGAGAAAGGCGACATCGAACGAGGTCTTCAATTACTGCGAGACCTGTGGAAACGCGGCTGCTCTTCCGAGGACAGTACCAAGTCAGCACTTCTCAGCTCACTCGACGGTAAATTCGTTAGCGCAATTGAGAATCGAATTGAGGAGACTGTAGTAAACAAGTCGACAAGCCGCGACGTAGCCACGGCGTGGAAGTCAATACACCAAGGGTCTGGGAAATGGGCTCAGGTCACGAAGCTTGGGACATGGGCACTATTTGGTGAGGCATGCCAAAGCACTTTCATTGATGCGCTGCGCAAATTCGTCCAGGCTGCTGCGGCCGTCGACGATGATGTTGACAGCGCTACCGACTGTAGCGAGGAAGAGGACGAGGAAGAGGAAGGCTCAAGCAAAGCCTTGACATGCCACGACATGATGACACTTTTGTATGAGCAGCAAGCAGCTCGGCGAACTTCCTCGACGAGGACGAAATACAGGGGCGTCAAGAGAGACAAGGAGTGGACACGACAGGACGCGACACTGGCCTGTATACAGGGAGCAACAAGCAAACAACCTCAGCCTAAGTTGAAGACTGCTCCACACATTCCACAGGGCACTGGCAAAGGCAAGAAAGTTGCCTGCAGCCCATCCCCTTCGCCTTTTCAATACCGAAAACGCAACAGCATGAGCGACTCTCGTACAAGATGCTCCTCCGTTGACATGGAGGGGGGCCGAGGAAACGTTGGCGGTCGCGGCCGTAGTGTCAGTGATGTTAGTTCCCATGGAGAGTCCGTGCCTGGGGCGGAATGGTCCTTTCTCGACGGAAGCCAAGACGATGACCTTCTCAGTAACCGGTCTTACAACAACGAGATTGGCGACGACAACTTCATCGTGCAACCCTCGCCATATGCGTCTTCGACTTCAAATGCTGGACGAAGGCGGCTGCAACCGCAGCCAAGCTCCGGCGGCCGCGGCTCCCCCGACGCGTCTGACGCGTCTGACGCGCCTGTTCTTGACACTTTCCCTTCTCCTTCGTTGACCAAACCTCGCAAGAACACACTCGAAAACACCGACGCCTCCACCTGCGATATCACATCTATATACATCGAGCAGAGTCAAGCCAAAGACACGGCCGCTGATGAGATGGCGCCAAAGCGTCCGTGGTCTGCGGATGAGATGGAGACCGCGTTCTCCAAGCGCGCCAAGACGCTCTCGGCCAGCGACACAACCCAGGGTCCGCAGTCGCAGCACGCAGACTGCCTCCGTCTGGGCCAGGCTTGTCTCGACACATTGTTGTACCGTTCTGGCGAAGCACACGATGGAGACACTGACATCGCGCATGCCACGAGTCCCGACTCAGGAGTCGTCATTGCCCTGATGTATACCACCACCCCGGACGTCGCATCGCCACGCTGGTTGCTTTGCACTTTGCCTAATGGCAGTCACCATTCTGTCATCTACTGCGACCCAGATGTTCCGAAAGAAGTAGTTCATGAAGCTGTTTACACCAGGTTCGCACAACTACCTGCCGTACAAGCGCGGCTCTCGTCAGACGAGGCTGCTTCTGTCCATCCAACTATCCTGCTATTCCCGAATCCGGTTTTGCATGGCGAGACTCCTAGCTCTTATTCCGCCTTCGTTTGCGCATTCGCCACTGGTGCGCTTGCTCTGGCTGGCAAGACGATTCCCAGGACGTTGGACGTTGGCATTTGGTATTGCGCCATGATGTCGTGCTCGGCTCCGAAGGATGATCCGCCTGTCGACATCGCCGTACCTACCATTTCGGGCCACCTCACGCAGCCAGCTTCTGTCGACTCAGCTTCTCGTGACTTCATCAGCGACCACAGGCATCTCGTCCAGGCATGCTTCGATCCAATCAAGCGCTCCCTCCAGGCATATGAGGCGTACATGGTTCAGCTTGAGCTGTTGGAGGAAGTCGAAAGATGGTCTGAAGCGTTGAATTCAGTAGATGATAGTCTTGCCGCGATCAACACGGCTCAAGAGACGGAGGAGGAGAAGTCATACCTTCGTGAGCGAATCAACGAACTAACCACCAAACAACAATCAGCTTGGCGCCAGAAGGAGATCGTCGAGTGTCAACGCAGACTGGACAACCTGGAGGCAGCTAGCGACACAGCGGAATGCGTTAGCAAAGAAGTTGCCATGTCGAGGCTGGAGCGCTTGTCTAGCTTCTGTTACCTTGCTCGACAGAAAGTTGGGGCACTGCAGCAGACGAAGGCGCAGAAGCTGTCGACATTGACAGATCAGTTGATCGCCTCGATCCGGGAGTGCGGACTCGGCAAAGGCTGAGACTGGCGAGCGGGACGTAATGTTAGAGGGATTCAGCGTACTTACGTCTCCCGACGATTGTGGAAAGCATTCACAGCCATACCGCTGGTCCGGTTTTGATGATATTTTACGACGAGAATGAGGCATGATAACGGACACCATTGAGGACAGAAAGCATTGTAATACGTAGCTACTTTCGCTCAAGATGATGTTGCGGACCGACCTTTGGCTGAGACCCGTGTTCGCTATTTGTGTGAACTTGACAAGAAAGGTTCGTCTGGTCTGCTCAAATGGCTATGTCAAGGTGTGACACCCCACTGTTGCTTGCAGAGATGCTCGATGATAGAAATCGCACGCAAACACGCATACTTCGAGTTTGGCTTCGCAGCCTCGCATTGCTCCCTCTGGTGGGCATCTCAGCCGTTTCTGGCCGAGCAAAGGGCTACCTCCTGCACTGAGCAGACTTCTTCGTAAGCAACGACAATCGGAATCTGCTGCCCGCCTACCTTTTGGTATACTGGCCACTCAATTACAGAATACATCCTTATCCTTGGACATCACGTTTCAACATCGTCACCGCATCTCCAAGCCGGCTCAAGAGACGAATCAAGTTTCGTGAACATACTTGGTATGTGTCAGTGTGATGTAGTTCAGTCAGCGGACTCGGCCAATACACGCTACACAATTGGTCCCTTACCATTCTCCTTCCTGATGCCTGAGTTCCTCGCTGCCTGTGTTGGTTTCAACAACTCCACCGCATAGCTGGCGTTCGTCCAGATCAAGGTGCCATTTCCCGTCGACTTCAGCCTCTGCGAGTTATCAGTGTGTCCAGGAGAAGAGATGGCAGATCTAGACAGCCACGCAGGAGATGAGCAAGAGGCAAGTGAAGACGAGTGAGGCTGAAGACAGTTGAGCAAAACCCTCGAATCGAAAGATGCTTCAAGGCTCGAATTCGATTGATGGTAAGAGTGGTGACGGGATGGATGGCGAAGAGCCAGGGCCGATTTTCGAATACACGAACTAGGCGTGACCAACACCGGCACATGCTGCTACGAGTGATGGAGTACCAACACTAAAGGGAGATGAGAAATGGACGAGGGCAGAGTGAGTTTGTACAGACTTGCTTCGAAGGAACGAGCCAGGGTGGAGCAGAGATCCAACTTTCGGACGAACATATTGTTGTTCAGAAGGGGTGTGGGTAGATTATGTACGCGCTCCGCTTGCTTCTAAAAGTGGGATGGAAAAGATCAAAGAGTCACTGACGGCTTTGCTTACCGATGCCGTAACTTCTCTCACTCGAGCTGCCTTCCACGAACTGTATGAAACTCGACCGCTGCACTATGAGACCTTGACGTTGCCTCACTTCCCGCCTTCTACAATTACAATCAGGTCGCTGCTGTGCTCGATCTGGCCTTAGGTCTTGGTAATTATAACCAAGCTCTGCCACTGCCACTGTTCTTCGAGTCCCACGTCAGAAAGAAGTGCAAGGGCCTAGGATCCATTGGCCGAAAGTTTGCGGGAGACGAGTACTGGAACGTTTGAATGCTGGGTAGGCACGACAGAACTCGGCACAGTTGTATCATATCCCGACGAGGACTTCGTATACGGCAAGATCCCATACTCAGAACCAGAGCGACTGATCAGCATGATGAATTTGGTCAAGGAATCCGACCTTGTGGATGTGACCGACTAGGTCGACTTCAACGGAACCAATTGGATAATCGAGAAGGCGCTCTGACCAAAGGCTTTGACAGCGTATCAATTTGATCCTGAATGCGCAGCTCCTGCACATCATCGTCCAATCCCAGAAACCACGGCAAAAGCGAAGAGCATCCCAATGCGGCATTGCTTCGCCAAACGGAGCAACAAGCGCAGGCGTGCCATTTCTCGGCTATGATGCAGTTGGTGAGCGCCAGGGAGGAAACCTACGTGTACAAGGTGAGGAAGTTGCTTCGTCTGAGTCGCGGCATGGACCTCTCAACCTCCTGGAACTGACCAGCCATGGTGCTGTACGTCCGGGTTCAGCGATATTGATACCTCTATCCTCAGTCCTGCCATGCTATGCACCGTTAGTAGAAGCCGTTTCGTGAATTGAGGTGATATTCTTCATTCAAAGCCAAATCATGACGACGAACTCCAGGCGCATGGCGCTTGCTTGCTTCTCAATGCAATAGCCCATAGGATCAGGTTTTTGGCGTCTTTCGAGTCGGTAGTCGACCAGGGCAGCCAACACCGCAGCACCGCCTGACGGACGGGAGTCTTCAAGGTACGGAGGTGGTCAAGATCCCCGTAGCAAGGATAGCTTTGAGTGAGATTGGGTTTTGTACTTTGGCGATAGTCGTATGCCGTGGGTCAATACTAGCTACATGAGTGCTTGCTGGTATGACGCTGTTGGGATTCACAAACAGTTTCTGAACCCTGGCTTCGCCGGTCTTCTTCGCAAATCACTTCATCACAGTGAGCCCGTGGGTGTCAAGTTTCGATGTCTCAGTACGCAAGCTCGCAGCCTTTCACCAACCGGCCTGTTCGCGTCGATGGACAGAAGCGCTGCAAAGTCCCAGACCAACAGCTCAACCTTCTCATCTTCCAATCCCGTCCAAGATCGAGCGAGATCAGTATCCCTGCGAGCCGAGCGCATGGACAACCACTGTTCGACTGTATTGTGTATATTCAAACTGAAGAACGCATCGACAGCTGCTGCACGATTGCAATGTGCGCGAAGACACCCTCAATAATGTTGCCTCTAAGACTGTGTATGCTGACAGATCCTTCTGACATGTTCAAGATGATCAGATCATGCTCCCGGTGCAAGCTCTCATGCCTCTTTCCCATCGAATCAGTGAGCCTGGCGGTAATGGACGTATGGAGTATCTGGCTTGCCGCATCGGACGTGGCCTCTCTAGTATCTTCCAGCATATGCTTCTGTGTCCACTCCTAGTCCCGAATTTCCAACCCGAAGGCTTCTTGCTCTTGATCCTCTGCAATGACTAGTCCATCCAGCGGCTCCGTGATGAGGATGAGGATGAGGGACGGGAGAGTGGAGGCGCGCAAGAGACCGCAAGAGATACTTTCAGTTCTCTACGCACTTTGCTGACCCGCGCATCCACGTCAGCCGTACACGTTGTGATACGGGCTAAGGCTCGCGGTACCATATGCATGGTGGTGTCGTTCGTCCTCGAAATGCGATATGGTCATCGCCGATGATCACTGCCCTTGGGACGTAGAGTAGCTGTTCAAGGTGTCCGACGTCGCTGCTGTCGTTTTTGCATTGAGCATTCCCGGCGTAATCTGGCAGAGCACCAATGCGCTCAGTCGGCTCGACTTGGTTGCGGTGGTGGGTTTTGCCAGAATGCATCGATGTTGCCATTATTGACACGAAGCACAGAAGGAGGAGGGGTTCAGACCGTGGAAGTTAGGTTCCGGCCCGATTTCCTCAAACCACGCCTATGATGCAGGGTCTCGCACGGCATCCTACCCTTGGTTTCAGGGTATGGCACGGCATCGTAGCCTAGGTTTCAGGCATTTCGCCGATGAGACCACAAATTGCGACCGGTGTGCCATGGCAAGAATTGGTGAGAGGCATACACACTCCATTTCTCCGAGGCAATCATTTGCACTGCATATTGGTTTCATATGAGAGGATTGTGTACACGGATGGAGGGAATTTGACATCGAGGATCAGAAGTGAAGAGGATGGCTCGGTTTCCTGGGATATTGGTTGCATGATGCGGTGCGACGATGTTGCTCGAGCCTCTCCACATGACTCCAGCACGACGATCACTGGCCGCTCTCCCCATCGCCCTTTTCCCTCACCTCTCTGCTCCGCAGCCATTCATGCTCGCTGTGTCTCTCCTGCGTAAAATATGGAATGCATGTCGGCCGTACGCATAACTGCGGTATCAGAAATACGCAGGGCACGTTGTGCTTCACGAGGAATTGCGATGCGACTCTGCGATGCCGGCCGTTGCTTCCATCCCATTTGCATCGGACGAAGAGGATGGCGTGGCGTCTCCTTCAGCAGCCGCACCATGCCGGTGCACGCGTCGGTACCTGCGACGCATTTTCCACGAGATCCAGGTCGCGAACATCATGATTTTCATTGTGCTGAGCCAGATGCTGCATCCTCACGCGATCAAGTGTTCGTCCATCTCCCGCAGATGGTTCGTTTTGGTACAACCTGCCGAAAGGGACGTCATGACGTTGTCTATCCTTGCCATCGGACGCCTGCGCTCGATCTCGCATTACACAGGGCGCACAATTCTCGATCCCTGACCACGATGGAGCTCGGCATCGACCCCCGATGTGCCTTCAATGATATGAGGTGAAGTGTGCCGAACGCTCGAAAAGCCACACCGCTGTTGTGGTTGGACAGATGGACTTTGCGCAAGGCAACACGGCCGTTTTGGGTATAAAGATTCACGACGATGGTGACTTTGACGACAAGCGCTCCATGGCGATACACCGCTGGCAACATACAGTGATGGCATCACTCCAGCGCACTCCTTGTGGAGGAACCCATAGGCCCCGCATTGAGTATCACCCATTGCCGAGGATTGTGTGGGCCATGCGCAGACTCTCATCCAAGAATATCAAGAATGGCATGGACTAGGTGTTGGCATCAGGTAATCTACAAGAAGTCTGTGGATCCTGTACAATCGAGCCTGCCATGATCAGAGCCTTCCGCGTATTTTCAGGACCTTCCAATGCAACGGGACGACGAATGCTGCACGGCAATGGCTTGAGAATTTCCAATCAAGAACGATTAAGAGAGCAGCACAATGGAGCTCCCAAGACGAGGAACAAAAAGAGAACATGACAGCAACAAAATAGAGCTCTTGGGATGAGACTCGGTCCTTCCAGCTTGGATGTACTGTGATTCCTTGGGCACGGGAGATGGCCTCTACAGGCGCGATTTGCGAGCCATTCTTAGACCTGGTACATACAATGCCCCGTTGCATCCAAAAATCCCATGCAAGAGCCCTTCGTATCAATTACGCCTCCCGTTCTCGGATCTCTACACGACCGACAACGAGGATATCTCTGCATTGTGGTGTTTGTCGCTTGGGCTTTTTCCAATTTGCTCAAGGAGAACGTTATGCTGCAGCCGATCGATCATCGGCATCGCCAAACAATGCCACATGTGCCCTGCTCAAACAGGGAGACTGAGAGAAGGTCGTCATGTTCGGAATAGTTCCATGAGAAGATGAAGCAGTATATGGCCACGTACGATCTGACGCCGACGGACGCAACCAGACTGAATTGCATTCGAGGCCACCTCTGACCATACCAGAAGACTCGTCGTGATGGTGGGCTTCGTGCAAGTGTGTGCCACTGTTCGAAGGCTTCAAGTCCTTGAGTTCTTGCTTGCTTGGTCGTACACGTGTTGCGGAAAGCAGATTTGCCGATGAAGATGTCTTTACAGGCTGCAAGGTAGGTAGCAAAACAAGCCTGTAGAGCTGCTTCTTCTCAACTCTTCTTCCATCGCTGTCGTCATGTGTCTTGCTCCAATGTCCAACGGCTTGCATGCTTGCAGTCTCGTGTCATACGACATACTTCGCCAGATTTGGAAACTACCCACGCTGGCGGTCGATCGTTAGGACAAGGCAAAGCGGATTGGAAAGAAATAAGTTCTGGATTCAGTGGGACCACATCTACCTGGCGGAATTCATCATTTCCTCGAGACATACAGAAGAAGAAGAATCTCAATCTCTCACATGCCACGTACAGGAACATCTTCCCCTCCTCCCTCAACATGTCCAATCCCAATCCTCACATGGACGAGCGCATCCCTCCACCACACCCAATTTCTTCTCACCTCCTCCCCTGGTTCCCATTCCGTATACTTCAACTTCTCAAAAATCTGCTTCCTCCTCTTCCAAGCATTTTCCCACATCTTTGAAGCATTAGGAGAAGTCGAATGCGTAATGATCTGCCGCATCAAAGCAATTTGATGGGTTTCGGGAGAAGAGAGGAGGTTTCAAGAAGCGGGGATCGAGGTTTCTGATGGCGTCGAAGTAGTGGTCTAGAGTATCAAACTAGATGGTGGGCGTGTTTTTGTTGTTGTTCTTCTTCTTTGGCATCGTTTTGACGAGTTGGATGTATAGACTCCACGTACCCAAATCTTCTTCTCTTTTTGCCGCCTTCGTATCTACTTCCATCGTCTTGTTAATGATGCCTTCTACCCAAACCACATTTCCCTTATACTCGACGTTCATAGCCTGTAAGATAAATTCCAGTTTGCCTGCCAATTCGAGGAAGGCTTCCGCAAGTTTGCTGCTCTTATTACTGTCATAATTACTGACAGATCCATGTCGTCGCTGCTGCTGCTAATGCCGAAAGCGACAGAAATTGCTCCGAATCGCGCCATAACCCTCCTTCGCCTTCCTTGTCTTCCTGCTCTAGGACCGCGTACTTGGGAGCTTTCAGTTCTTTTGTAATGTACGTATCTCGTCGCGTGCCGTTTTTATTCGCGAAGGGAGGCTTTTCGCTGTTGTCTTTCTGCGCCGGGATTTAGTTCGCATTTTGCAGACATGAATTTTCACAATCAGAGTTCGGTGTCTCGGATTTGATTCGCGAGGACGGTGTCTTTGTAGCGGAATCCGGTCTGAGTGGGTGAGCCGATGTTGATAGAGGTTAATAAGCATTTGCGGAGGGCCGTTCCTCCTCATAGAAGCTGAATGTTGAAGAGCAGGCGAGAAAGATAATAATGAAAGTAATGAGCTGACAAGAATCGAGTGAAGAGTCGCGTAGTAGACGACCATGCGAGAAATAAAGAGGTGTTGTAGTAGAGTGCGGCGAGGCCAGAGGATTTGAGAATACCAGAATGTGCTAAGGTGAGGAGAAGCCAGAGATTCGGCTTGGTAAAACAGCTTCTATAGATGACAATAAGTCGAATAAGGGTGCGGAGGGTTGTGGTCAGCGGTCAATTCGAGGACAACTTCGACTTCGTATTTGATGTCCATGGTTGTTGGATGGTGCAGGTAGGAATTGAAAGGCGGCCGTTGGGAGGTCGTTCGATAAGAATGTTGAAGCCGGAGGGAGGTAAATCCTTTGGAGGAAAACCTACAGGATTATTTCAAGCTTGGTGGCTACTGCGACAGGTGTCGTAGCCAGAAGAGGACTTCGCACCTGGATTTATGTGTCAAACAAAAGCCTTCTCACCTTCAGTAAAGAGAGCCTGAGCCTTTTCCGCGGCGGTTGTGTGGTGGTCTCAGATCCAGGCCTTGCTCGATGACTGGGATCTTGTGCGAGAATGAATTCTGGCTACCGAACAAAAACAAAGACATGGTGAGTATCGACGATGGAAGAGGATTCACCTGTGTCTGGCTGAACGTCGAGCCAGATCTGCTGGCACATGGGATTTTTCTCGCGGCTTCAAGGAGGGTTACGGTTAGGAGCAGGTAAGCAATACACTGACTGAAAGGGAGTGTGATCAAAATTCTCTCCGTGCGACACATGTCTCGAATTAATGCACCAGACTCATTGGTCTGGGTGGAAGGCGGTGGAGGTTGCGCTGGCGAGAATGGACCGCTGCCGTCCAAAGAAGCTGCGATGGTCGTCGGTGTCTGAATAACCCTGCAATGACTCCAGCACTAGTGCTGGCATTATTGGCGCTGCATCTCCGGACGTTGGTTACGTACCTCGCCCACAGTCTCGTCTCGCCGTATCGAGCTCGGAGTAGTTTGCCTTCGCTTGCACCACCGCCAAAGCGGATGTCAAGAGCAGACCTCGAAAGACACTGGAACAGGCCTGAAACAGGTACAGCTTTGGGACCGGTTTGCGTCAACTACCTTGGTTGCGTAATCTTCGGCTCTACCATCAATCATGGAGCGAAGCTCCCGTGATCCTGCATAACTTCTTTTTGATGTTGCAGAGCGGGCTGCGAGATACTCCGAACAAGTCAAGTTGGCTTTGCGGCCGACTTACCCACCGAAACAGGAAGCATGATGCTCGCGCGCACTTCTGAGAAGTGCGGTGTATATTATTGGTCTCCACACTCACCTGAATTGTCGCCTGCTGACCAGCAGCGTCTATCACAGCCACCATCGCAAGCTTTCACAACTTCTTCCAAGGTGGACCACCCCCATTCAAGGTCGAAAGTGACGACACCAGGACGGATTGGTCTCCCGCGGGCAAGACAGGCAAGGAGGATCGGTCTCAAGAGAGAAATAGAGTTTGTTGTTTTGCCGCCGAGCACACCATCGAAACAACAAGAAGACGACCGAGACAGAGTCCAAGGGCGCGGCGGACGAGCAGGCGAAGGCTGTTTATCATGGCTGCGGACGTTGGGGCACTGCGTTCTTGCGCCATGCCTGTGGATCGTCTCGCTGGGTCAATGGATTGCTCGGCTCGGTCGTTGTCAGGGCTTGCTGAGAGAGTGCATCGTGTGAAGACGTGTGCGGAGGCTGATACCGGAGCCGAAGGTGGAGCTATTGGAACCTGCTGACCTGGAGTATGCTGATAGCCAAGGGCTGAAAATGGTGCTGAGGCTGATGATGAGACCGACATCGGTAATGTTTGAGCTTGAGAGCCGATCGCGTACCAATGGCCATGTTCGGAGGCCAACACTGAACCCGACGGCGCTGATGTTGGTGCATGAAAAGTACTGATAGCTATGCTGGTAATGAAGCGGGCGGCGGTGACGTTGGGGCTTGAGGACCTTGGACATGTTAATGACCATCTGCTGGGTCTATCACTGAGTCCGGCGCCAACGCGATCTTCACACCGGGTTGTTGGCGGAGGGCCGTTCCACCCTCCTTCACTGCGGGGCTCTGTCGAGAAATTGGCTGCTGTGAAGATACCATGGAAAGAGTGTATGCGAAGCTGGAGCTGTTGATGACAGGTCTGTCTGGTCATCCTGCGGACCAGCAACGCGCTTCAACTCTGCTGTCGGCAATGCAATGGGTCTTGGGTCCGCTGGCGGCATCATCGGAGTCTGCACTATGCTTAGCCATGGGTGCGAAGACGAAGGAGTTATCATCTCCTCAAGCGGCTTCGCAGCATGTGCTTCGTTTCTTGATGCTCGACGTGGATGTCCTCTGGGTCGCATCATGCGGGAGTCTGAGTGGGACGTGACGGTAGGAGGTACATTTAGCCTGGAAGATTTGGGCTTTGTTCGCGTCGCGTCGCGACGTCGTCACGGTCTGACAATTGTGTGCAATATCACGGCTGAGTAAGTACGCCAACTCTGCGTGTCAGATTCGAGCTAATCATAGTCACAGACGACTAGTGAGATCGCCGTAAATCCACTACAATTGCCAGACTGCAGAGAAGACCGCAGCTACCAAGGAAGTCAACAAGAATACGGATAACGGTGTCGTGCTCATCGTCCTGGCCCTATGTCTCTTCATGACCGCCACGGCCGTTGCGCTTGGACACCTTCGATCTCGAAAGAGTACTATGCCAGCCACACCGGTTGACTTTTTCATACCGCCCGCACGCAACAACTTCGGCCGAACAGCAGCATCGATGGCGCCTTTCATAAGAGCTCAGTCAGCACCGCCGAGTATCACAATCCTCCATACTTTGGTGAAGGAGACACAGCTTGATATGGTGCGCTGGAAGATTGCGGAGTGACCGGTGTGCCATGCGGACCGAGCGAACCTGGCGATGATGGAAAAGACCAGTGAGGTGAGGCAGAAGGAGGACTGTGGTGAGAGGTAGAGTATTTCGGCATATACGTTGGAAGATTGACCGAGGTAGTGGCAGGAAGCTTCTTGGTCTTTGGAGCTTTGGCAACGTACTGGCTCAGTTGTCCGACCGCGTGCTTGGTTAAGGAGGTTGACGAAACGTTTGACATGTTCTTAACCGTCTTGAAAGATCTCCCATATTCGCTGCGCTGGCGCAGCACGTCCGCACCCTAGATAGATTTGGGAAAGGAGAAGTCATGCTGGCGTATAGCGTTGATTAGAGCTTCAGAGACCAAGATCTCATACTGAAGCTTATTACCTAGTTTGCCGACACACGTTTCCATGATCAATCCAGTAGTCTTGCCCTAGGAGACGTTGCTAGTAATCCATGAGGCAATCTTAGTAACGCAGGCTTTGACGATGGGCTTTTAGGTCGAAGCAGAGCTAGATTAATTGCGAAGGTGTAGGAAGATTGCTGGAGTAACCGCGTTGAAGAGCGCTTTTGAACATAATCGTTGTCTGCTGATTGTTCCATGATGCGTTTGCTCTAGAACTGGATGTGCCGCGAAGTTGGCCAACTATTAGACCGGCGAAGACGGCGACGAAGCCTTCTGGATCACTGTGGGTAGAGTTGTCGGAATCAATGTCAGAGTCGTCTTGATCGGAGTCGTAAGCCTTGGACTACGAGGGTCAGTTTCTTATGAGCGTGAGTATGGCATTTTTGGAACACCAACCGAGCGAAGCTTACGCGCCGACATGATGGGCGATAGCGATGTGTTTGCAATACGTGTACGTCTAAGTGTTCCTATGCGAAGAGGAGTTGAGAGAAGGAAAAGCAGTTTTGAAGGGTGAATTCAGTGGATGTTGATACTTCATCCGGCCAGCATCATTTTACTGGTCCAAGTATTCGTGGATGGCGAATAATGTTGGCGTGCAAGCAGTGGTTCTGAGAGAGGTATTGGCGGAGCGCAAAGCTCGATATGGAGTGGACCCTGAGAGCCCGAGGCATCGACAGCCTGAGGTCCGCCCATTCAGCAAGCAGAGCCTTAAGGGACAAGGCAAATACAGTAATTATGTTCTATGCCTCGGTGCGATCAAGCATGGCCATTCGGTATGACCGGGCCAAGACCGCCCAACTTGTCCAACACAGGCACTCGCGGCACGTCGCAAGTTGCTCGTGCCTGCATGTAGTTCTATTCCACCCACTCACCTCCGCGGCATCTTGCTTTTGACTTTGGCAACATTGACTTGCTTCTGACAGCGCGTCTCGTTGAGTTGCATGTGCTCGTGCTGGCGTAAGCTCGCAGATGGCGGGTACATGGAACGGTATCTTGAAGCGCATGGCAGGAGCTTTTGCCATGATCCTGACGGCATCGATACGGTACCGGTACAGCGCGTACAAGTGAAGACTCGAGGCCAAATGCCATTGTCGCGGGCGGCAGATTGTATTGGATTTCTAGTACGGAGGTTGCGGTGTGTGTTGTGCCGCTGCAGGTGTCGGTGGTATGATGATGTGCAGGTGGTAAATGTGAGGAAGATACATGCAGTTCGGGTTCTAGCAGAGCGTGCCGAGGCCTCCGTATTCTATTTCTAGAGCGGAGGCACAACTCCTTCGCGCATCTACGAAGTACATGGCAGCTTCCTCTCCATCTTCTACGACAGCGACATTATTCACGTCCTTATGCCACGACTTGATCTGTCCCGTCATCGGAAGTCCTCACGCACGAGACTGTCCTTGAACATCACACATCGTATGCCGGCACCGAAGACTCGAAGACTGGGCTCCACACTTGTGGCAGGATTAGAACTATTGCTGCTTCCCGCGCCTCATAACCCCAATGTCCTCCACGTTCAGAACATGGCGTAAGCGATGGACATGCAGGCACACAATAACATATTGTGCAGAAGTGGGAAGGACTCCGAGATGCAGCAGCAGAAGAGCAGGAAGAGGCGCACATGGAAACACTAAAGAGGCAGGCTCATAGACTCGGATAGATGACGCATGAAGATGAAGACGATAGCGAGACGTCTTTGGCCAAGCAACTACCAGGCCGCGATACGAGAAATCCGAGCGTTCAGTATGGCGCACAGCAAGAACGAGGCAGAGCTGAAGGCTGGGGCCAATTCTTCCGGTGATGGCGTGGCCAGGCCTCAGGGATCCATCACAGCTCCTCTCCACAGTCTTCAATGTAGGCCCATCAGCACTGCATCTTCTCGAGTCTTTTGCGGCCGAAGGTAAGACCAACGATGGACCACCGTGTCGGGCTGCAGGCTCTACATCCACCTCTGCAATTCAAATCTGCAACCGAAACTCCATCAAGCTCTCCAAGATCGAGTAAATGTCGGTTCAAACGTCACGCCCTCAACATCTCCATGCAAGCATGCTTCATCGCTCCGAGGGGAGCCGCGAACCTCGAGAGAACACTCATGAAATCCAATGGCCGGACGTGAAGAGCCCAGCATGCACGCGCGATCGTTACAGAGACTACTAACATCCTCCTTCGCTGTCATGTGATGGCGCGCAAACCGCAGGTCTTGGCGGCAGGGATTCTTGCATCGCTTCTTCTACAAACACCGCATCTCAACTCGCCAACATCCTCACAAACATTCTTCGCCTTACACACTTGGCAGTCTTTGCTCTGGTATACACAACCTCTCGGCCATCGTCAAGATGGTGCGCGACTTTACCAAAGTCAACTTTAGGGATGCCGATCCACAAACAGCCTCCGGTCTGATGGGCAAGCTCTCTATTGAGATCCGTAACCAGATCTGGGAGCTCGTCTTCGAGTCGCAAACCGTCAATATCAACGTACATGACCCCCACTTTCGTCCCCTCGCGGGCCAGCACAACGTCATGAATGATCCACTGCCAGGCATCTTACTCAGCTGCAAACAAGCCCACTACGAGGCGATTAAGCTGTACTGGAGTAACTCTACCTTCCACACCTTCGGACGCTGGCCAGATTACTGGCTCAAAACGATCGGACGACGCCGTTGCAAGCTGCTTAAGGTTGTTAAAGTCCAGTCGGACTACGATGAACAACCTGCTACAAGACTCCTTTGGAATGATCATGGTCCGCCGGAAATCCTCGGCTTACGGGAGCAAGTAGAGAACGCCGAGTTTCAGATCAACGACTGTAAGGGTAGTGAAAGAGGTGTCGCTCCCGGTGTAATCAAAGTCCAACTCGATCTAAGCGACATTGATCGGCATGCAGAGATTACCGGCAAAGTCTGGACCGCGGATCCTGCCAAGACCGCCAAAGAATGGGCTGAATGTGGCCTCCGAGCTCTACGGGATAAAGAAGATTGTGCAATTGTCGATAGGCGATGGGAAGTTGAAGAGATATTGGAAAGCCGCCCAGCAGGCAGAGAGGGTCGTATCTACTACGAGGTGAAGTGGGTTGGCTCGGATGAAACGACATGGCACGAGGCAAAGGACTTATTGGATGATGGTTGTGGAGACATCATTGCCGACTTTCATTATAAGAACCCTGTTGCAGTGCGGCCGCGAGGTTGGCGCCCGCCTAACGGATGGACACCACCGGATACAAATGCTGAAGGTTTGGTATACCCAGGCTAATGGTCGGCTAAGAAGACAAGCAACAATGCATTGCTTCAAGGGTTAATAGAAAAGTTCATTCAGGCGGCCCATCAATCTTGTGCTAGATCAAAAGGCTTCGGAGGCGATATGGACGATGAGGAAACTACGTCAGACAGCAGAATGGAACAGGAGGGGCAGGGAAACATTACATTTACGGGCAGAAGTTGTATCGTTGGGCCAAGGTCTGTGCAGATTCCTTCGACGACATCATTCGAGCATGCGACAGCCTAGTATTCAGGTACGTGATCCATTCGTCTGCGAGGTTGGTGGCGCGCACAGACCACTTCTGGGCCGATATCTTGGTGAACACTTCTTTCCCTTTCTTCCAACCTGGCCATATTGGCACATACTGGTGCGAATACTATGGCGGACTCTCCTTGACTTTGGGCAATTTCTTTGTGAAATCGCTGGAATGCGTCCGTCCTCGCCGTCCAGGCGTAGTCGGAGTGCATTCCTCTTGGACCTCCTCGAGGCCCAACCTCATATTTGATGCAGGCCTTCCCATCCTTGATACAGACGTTTTCTCTCGGGCCACACCCTTGGTCCGAGCTCTTTGTTCGCTCATAGTCCTCTCCTTGACTTCATCGGATTCAGGAGAGGCCCGGTACCTCCTCGATTTTTTCCTGCTGACTTCATCAGAACAGGAGGACGCCTGATCCGCGCTCTTCTGGACTGACCATTCTCAATGCTTTTTTCAGTGTCGCTGAGCTTCTGTTGTGCGATACGAGGGACATGCTCGTCCTCAGGGCCGCATTCGAGAAGACTGGTGATCAGATTCTCGACACCTTGGCGTTGGGTAAATAGGAGCCGGCTCCAAGCAGGGAGGATTATCATTGGAATCTTGATAGAGACGGGCGCCTTGGCTCGCTGGTGTGAAGGTGGCGGTAAAGCTGTCTTTGTTGGCACAGGGTAGCATCGTCCTTGGAAGTGACTTGGTTCGCTCCCACCTTGCGAGGCGTAGGGCGTGGAGTCTAGACTTGGACGGCGATGAGCTGTACTCCTGTGCTGAATTTCTGTTATTCCTGGATTCGCTATTTCTCGTAGGTGGAACAGCAGCAGGGGCGTCGTCAGTGGGAACATATGCCTCTCCTCCTAATTCTTTATCACTCGCAAACTTAGCCCTTGCACATAGCATCTCGAGACACTTCTCTGCGACATCTTCGATAACGACAAGCCTTTCAGCAACCAGCATTTTCACGAACTGCTTACTGGCCACATGAGCAGCAGGCTGCTCACAGAGAGCGCAGCTTTAGCGATGGCTCATTTCTGCATGAGATTCATCGACACCTTGCTCGTCACGTTTGCTCGATGTCCTGAATAAGACTTTTCGACGCTGGCCATGGAAGAGAGAGAGACATCGACATGATCACCATTGGCAAAGCGAACCAGACTTGAAAATGTCAGAGGAGGGGTGGAAGCTTGAGTCTGGCTGGGCTGAGGACTCCAATGCTTCCCCAGCCGCGTGAAGATCGCCACCATCACCCATCCTTGCAACACACATGCGTCAACTACTTCCACTTAGACTCAGTCCAGTTCCAAATCTGATGATAACGCCGACGCTGTTCGTCAGGAGGGAGCAAAGAGGAATTAAAGTATTCTAAATGCAGGGCAAGGAACAGCAACAGCGCTGGTAATCAGAAGGGCAGGGCAACCATAATCAATGCCAGGATGCTGCAAGCGTTGGAGAAAGTGCCTTCCTCACTCAGCTCAAAAAATCGCCCAATCACTCTTCGGAGCGCAACAGTCAATCTCGGGATTGTATGTAAAACACAGCAAGCAAAGCTGCTTTTTGATACGAAGTAGGCGTACATTAATGATCGTATGCGTGTCGGCAATGGCTTGCTCATTGGGTGGAAGACATCTGGTGCATGCTGACTGGCCAGGATCCTTGTGGAAGCACACGGGAATCTTAACCTTCATTCTCGCTCGCAGTTTGCAGTGCTTGGCCCACAGGTTAAACCATATATCAGCATTGTGGGAAATCGGCGATGGCTTGCTCCCGGCGATGATGAAGGTGTTTACATGAGCCTCGTGAAATGTCTGCTTCAGCTTTTCAAAGGTCAGAGCTAGTGTGACTGAACTCATCAAAGCTAGGGAAAAGCCAATATACATTAGATGCATGTGGCATGTTGGAAGACTCCCTTGCGCCATTGGACTTTAGCCATGTTCTTCGTCCTTCGGCTCAGGACACTTGCGACTGCTGTAGCACATCAGAGATCGTTAGCAGTGTCATCTCAGTAGAAGATCAACGGCGATGACTCACAACTGTCGCAGTTGCGGCACTTCATCTGACGCTCGTTTGTGCAGTCAGCCTTGCGAAGACCCATCTCTCTGCACACCGTCTGCGTGCTTGGACACAACATCATTGGAGAAGTCGACGTCAGTGTCGCTGCCGGTCTCAACATCAGCTTGCCAGCCATCATCGTCGCCGGTGTCAGCCTCCCAAGAAATGCCAACAGCATCATTTGGAACGCTGTCCCAAATAGAGGTACTCGTGATGATTATCGCTGGTCTTAGTGGTGATGGTGTACTTGTAAGTTCGAAAGAGACTTGTCGTTCTTCAGAGTGCTAACCATCATAGAGAGCATGATTGTGTTGACCGATCACATTCAAGCCGTCCAGGACGAGATTGGTGAGCAACTTGAAGTGAATCGTCGTCGTTAGGATGTCATTGGCAGGCGCGCTGACTCAGAATGCACTGACGAAGATCATGAACTCGGTCGTCTTTCTGGAAGTTACACCAGCACAGTCAACGTTTTTCAGCTTGTAGTCGAGATACACAGCAACAGTGTTCGCCTCAACTCTGTGTGAAAATGGTTGCTCTCCTGGATCAGCAGATGGTCCCATTTCTGGATCTTTGGACCGCGGCCTCCTGCCACAATCAGTCTGCTGCTGCTGGCGGCCTAGCGGGCGTTAGAGCCGGGTTCTCGCAGGCACGACGCTCTTCACAGTGTGTCGTGAGGCTGAGCAACTTGAGTGAGGGCAGAGCAGCTGCAGTTTTACTGCTGTGCCGACTACGCTCGCCATTTGCGGATAACAGCTTCACCAGATGAATCCGAAGGAAGTGGTAGGCATCCAGGTAGTGGCTGATAACGTGTCATCAGGCTGTAGTGTGATGACAACACAACATTGCTGAAAGCGGATGATGTTTGGCCAGAAGCAGGACTGGCTGGTGAGCTCAAAGAGGCACAATAGAGATTGGCTTGCCACTGCCATGCCAGCTCGAGTTGCAGGCCAGCTACTCTTTGCGGGGGCCTGATCAGTGCATGTACGCTTTCTCCAGTTCGCAAGAATCAGCATCGCATGTCCACGACAAAGCCAAGGTACATCTTGGTGTGCATATGAAAGATGATGGGGCTCCTCGTCATCTTCGTTCTCATCCCCTCCCATCCCCATCCAGACGCCGACACAGATGGTGGCCCGCTCACCTTCCTTCAGCTGCACCAATCAGCCATGAAGCTTCATTTTCCATTCAAGGTCTCCACGATCGTTCATGTGCTGAGGAAGACCATCCCAGTAAGGTGCTGGATAGCGTGCCGAGGGTTGGAAGTCATTTCGGAAGACTTGAGGCCGCTCGGTAGTCATGTTCTGGAAGCTCTATTAGGCGAGTGCATCTTTTTAGATCTTAATGAGGTTCGAACGTAACAGGAGGTCAGCACAGGCTTGTACAGCAGCGTGGCTCTTTCCTCGTTCGCCGCTGTAAGCTATGCTTTGTAGTCTCGATGGCGGCTGGAGAAGTTCGAGTTCGAAGCCAAGGGATTCGGATGAGCAAGTATGCTCGTTCGACTTTGTTGGGATACAGGATGCAGCAGTTGAAGACATTCGAGATTGTCATCCAAATCGTCGTCGCCTTCCTGCTGCAAGGACCAGGAAGAATGATTAGGGTAGCCGTGGCGCGGAGTTCAGACATGAACCATCTTCGTCCATTATTCATCCCAGAAATACCATCTACCACCAGTACTGCAGGCATGGGCCGCTCGTGTTGCGCGGCTGGCCTTGAACGACAATGTCGATATCCACTACTTCAACGGGCTGTCCAGACACACATTGTTAACCGACGGCGCAAGTTCCTCCCCATTCATGGCGCATAAGGTCATGCTGCGAGACTGGACAAAGATGGTGCGTGTTGGGTACTAGAGCGATTGAATGCAGATTTGGCGCCCATATTCGAGCTGCTGCCGCTATCCCCGCTCCCCACCAATTCGTATGCGATCTCCACACTGCCGACTCCTACTCGATTCTCATTCCTGATATCGTGTACATCTTCGGTCCAAATAGCAAGGCCATCCACAACGCACGTCCTGGCGAGGAGGAGGCGTGGTGCGAGACTGTCTGGTCCTGGATCTAGTCACAGCAAGAGGAAGATTCGACGCGCTGCAGCAGCGAGGGAATGAAGAATTTGGCGAGTTTGGATTGAGTTGCCATGGCCGAAAGTCTAGCGAGAGAGCACTAGGGCGATGCTTTGAATGCTTTCATGATGCTGAAAATCGGGCCAGGGGGTGGGGAAAGATGGGAGGACATGATTCATGATATACACAGTGCATTCGTGCCAAAGCTCGACGCCTTTCAAACTCCCCATCATGGTTAACGTTCCTGTGAGGCAGCTCCTGCCATGCTGCTAGACAGAAGGACGGCAATTGAGCTTGATGACGAGGGCTGCCGCTGTGTGGGACCGCGATACGTCAAGCCTGGCAGAGCAAGTAACCACTTCGCCGCCTTCTCCGTGTCCGCCTCGATGGTGACTTCCAAGATCACAGAAGTGCGTCAAACCGCAGACAGCCGTGGGAGGAACAGCGTCAAACCCTCGTAGGCGGTCGACACATTGATCTCGGATTCTCTGCTCCGATGACCTGCGGCATTGACCTGTGATCTTTCTCTTGCGAATGTGAGCCTTCTGGGAGAGATGTTTTATGTTGGAGGCGATGTGTCTTTCATTGCAGGACTGCTATTTCCAATGATCTTTGGATGCTGACAGCAGCTTGGGGGGTCTTGGTAGGCACGACTCGATGGCGTAGTGACTCGATGCAACTTTGCCGCTGCTGTAGCAGTACAGCAAATCCATTCCACATGCCTGCTATGCACGCTCCTCTTCCACCCCAGCTTCAGACTCTTGCCAGCGTCTGTTTTATATCGCTCTGTTGGGATGCGTGGTCTGGGGAGACCTTGTAACGGCGTCCTGGCGAACGTGGGATGGTCTTTGGAGTGGAACGAGGAAGTGGTCGAAAGGAAGGATAACGTTGATTTGTGAAACGGGGTTATGACATGTACTCATTGTGTTTGTAATAATAGGCCTCGCAAGACGACGGAGAAGGAGCCACGTCGCCGTCGAATGCCGAGCACCGCAAGCTGCCCGCAGCACATGAGTGCTCGCCATTCACCAACACTCCCTCCAAAGCCAAATATCAAATATGCGCCAAACCCATAATTCGATCACGCCATGAGTTGCTCCGTCTCAATATCAGCCGTATTTACCCCTACGATTGGCGAAAGGATTGACGCACGCGTCTTGATTGTCGATTTGACTTCAAGCGTCTCACGGGTTCAATCAGGCGCGAGAACACGACACATTTGGTCGAAGCCTTTCTTGAGCTTGGGCCTGTGTAGCGGAGAATCACGATGAGGTAACGGCTGTGGCGTTTAATGTGATGGTGAGATGGTTGCAGGATCAAAGGGTTCACCGTGGTTCTGGAGCAGCAATGGACTAAGAGGAGGTGAGGTTATTGATGAGTGGGATGAGACGCTGTTCTCAGGTCCGAGGAAAATGAACGAAAATGGCAGGACAGAGACGATTCCCTCGGGTCTATAGATGAGCACCCGATGGGCCGTCAAAATACAGGAAGCGAAAACGCGGATGGAGCTCTCGAAGGACAGGAACGCGATCAATGAGAAGGGACATGGTACCGGAGATCACTCTCCTACTCAGCTCACCGGTACCTCGTGTCGGCCGCTCATTCCGTCCTAATCCATGTCTGCAAGAATGCTTTTGCTTTGAGACTATCGAGGAGTGCGCGCTGAGAACTCACAACCGATCGTCTGGAATTGGTCTGCAGACTGCTGCGTACTATAAGCAGCATTCCTTCTCCACTTTCCTCGTTCTCGGCAGTAAGCGATTCATAGTGGTCGAAGAGACTGTGATTGTGGTTCAAGTGCAGTAAGTTTGAGACATTTCTGTGGTTGTCTGTGATGCCAGTATCAAGACCCCGACCGGTGCCACTCCTTGAGGACAGCGCAGACGGTGCAGGCGTAATGTGGCCGCCCTTGGGCCCCTGGTTTTTCCTGACTTTGGGAGCAAGCCTTTCGCCGGCGACGGGTGATAGGTATAGAGGAGAAGGACTGGCTTTGGGGCGATGGAGTGTAGTATTTTGATATATCGTAAAGCGAGTGGTAATAGCTGCAGCGAAAGGGGCGAGTGTTGGTAGGCTGTTGGTTCTTCTTGTTCTTTACAGAGGCGAGTCATAACTTCCTGTTAGCTTAAGTCTGCAATGAGGCACAGAATCTCGCGGCTCCAGACTCGTGGCACTACCAGCCTCCATGTTGGAAGGCATGTTTGGAGGTAACGATGGGCAGGAAAGATGCTCAAGTGTGGACGAGATCGCTAGGACTCTTGCGGGTGACGAATCCGGCTTGAGCCTTCAGGCAACAGGCTCGCAAGGACCTTTTGGTCGATGTGATTTTTGTCGCAAGGTGTGACTGCGAAGATGTATTGTCCCCGCAAGATTATTAGCAAGAGGCTTCATAGGGAGTCGGGAGTTTATGGAACATAAGGGCAGTCACGAACGATGCAGCCTTCTCCTAGCCCTGCTTCAATCCTGTTGCGCTATGTCTCCGAACTTTCCCCTCGCTGAAGGGAAGATCAATGCCTTGCATCTGATATCGGAGGAGGGGAAAGAAAGAGAATCGCAACCAGCAACCACAAATGGGCATCCTCGCCTTGCACGAAAAGCCCAAGGTCTCTTGCCTCGAAACCCTAGTGTCTGTCGCCATCACAAAGAAGTTGTTTGAGCTCCTTTGGCAGCCTGCTAGATTAGTTGTTTCGGTATCAGTTCAGACTCCGAGATGCGCCGAGTGAGTCTGTTGTGACTTTCGTGATCAGTGAGCTACTAATGAGATCGAGCTGGTCATGTCCGGTCGGTGCAAGACTGAGGATGAGATACAATATATGGCGATGTGCGGACCCAGCGGTGATGAGAATGTTCAAGTCCAATGCTTGATGGGAACGAGGTGGAAAGGCCGGGTTGAAGCTCGTGATGCGGCCTGATTGTAGCCATATAATGCAGCTTCTCGATGCGGCCGAATCTCCATCTCCGGGGGCTCTTTCTCGTCTTGGCATACCTCATCACCCGGCTCGAATGCCTTCACTCATCAAAGACCGTATAAGAAGAAACAGTCCAACGTATGCTATCATGCACCGGATGCACCATCTGAGCTTCAGAGCTTCATTTTCGACTTCTCCTCACCCAGTGCAATCCTAAGCAAGCGACTGTCCTCCCAACAAAAACTGAATGATCCGGCCGCGCCCCAACAGCGACCTGTATGGCATCAACGGTCAGCAGCTGCTCAGGCTGAATAACCTGTCGAGGCGCAGCGAGCTTACGATCAGCTTGCGCTCGCGGCCAAAGACGGTACAACGAGCGTGCATCGACAGAAGATGAGGATGCAACTGGCGGTGATGTGACAGCATCGCCGAAGGAGTTGGACAACAAAGTACAACGGCGTGTGATACGGCTCGCAGCATCAGGAAGTTTCAAGCATATACGAAAGCTGGGGTTAGAGAATCAAAATGCGCAGTCTTCGAGAGCGACCGACACCACCACCGGCCGGGAATGTGACCGTCGCGAAGCATGATGCACGGCATAGATCATTTGACAGGTTCGCACATCCAATCAGAGCCATTCTGGGACATCGACGAGTCTGCAGAAGAGGCGCCGAGGCATTACGCTCAAGCCGTCCCCTAACGATAATAGCAAACGAGCTGTTGAGAGATTCGCGTCCACAAGAGTCTTCAAGGAAAATGCATGACAGCGAAACATCTTTGACGCAGCAGGTGTTCTGCCCTTGATCGAGGGTATCGCCAGGGCTTTAGGCACGTGGCGTCTACCGGAGCCTACCTCTAGCAAGCTTGCATGCACTCTTGTGCTATGCGGATGGCGCACCGGCAGGCGGAGTACTCACCCACGTTCTCGATTTCTTCGAAGCTGAAGCTCAGCTGGCGCAACCAAGACACCGCAGCCGCTCCAGAGTCGTTCCTGGTGTTGTCGACGTCTTCTTGTTTGAAGCGCATTTCCACCTTGCTCATTTCACCTCTGCATCCGCTCCAGCCGATTTAGATCCCCCAACCGCAGCAGCAAACAAGAACGCTGGCAAGCTATGCCAACGATCTCGTTCTCAACACCTATCTGCCCGCAGAGGCTACAGTTGAGACCGAGCGCCCGAGAACAGCATCTACATCCTTCGCATCCTTCGCGCCTTTGTGGCAGAGAATGGGCTGCAGAAAGTTGTGGCCTTCCATCACGGCTCAGACATGCCACCGTTCAACCTCCTGCGCCTTGCCGTCGCCTCACATCACGATACCCTCCCAGCCATTTCCGACTCCGTATCTCCAGACATCTTCGGAGCCCCAAAGCACGAGAGCCTTCCTGCCCTGCTTAGGAAGATGCAGGGACGCCACCAACTCATGGAGCCCTCTGTCTCGGCCTTTGTCACCCATTTTGAACACACTTGATACAGCCACAGTACTCTCGCATATCTGCGCCAGCTCCCCAAGTCTTTCTCGAAGAAGGCCTTCACTGCTAACAACGGTCATCCTCATGACCGGAAGTCCAGAGCTTCCGTGGATCCATCGCACAATTCCTAAGGGCGTAGATGCTCGTGTGGGACTCGAACGCAGACCTGTCTCGCAGGTTGCGGGAATTGAACGACCGCCTTGCCATACGCTTGGAAACGACCCACACCGAACTTGCCCTTGAGAATGCCAAGTGTGTATTGTCGGTGCTCGCCGCCGAGGCATTGCAGCGCCGTTGCGGTAAGGGATCAGCTACGCATACACAATAGAGGAATCGTTCGGACCTCCACCGCTTGTCGGCTCGCTGTGCACATACTATGTAAGCACTCGTATTCACAGATATGAAAGACTTGGCCTCGAGAACGGCATGTCTGTTGATGCCGCTCCATCAGCGACACTGATGTGAAACCAACGGCAAAAATCGGCATCTACGAAAGCAACAGCACAAACATTAGAACCATGACACAACACTTCCATCGAGCAGCTGGGCAAGCACAGTCACCATTCACCAGGCCGACCTCCTAGCCCCCAACTCAGCGATCGAATAGTCTCTCAAACTTACAAACACTGTGAGCAGATGTAAAGCGACAAACTCTTTCAATTCAGCCGTTCCCGCAACCGGCGCCCAAGATGGAGTTGAAAGTGTATGTGCAGCAGACAGGGCGCATACCCTCGCAGGAGTGTCCTCAACCTAACAGCAACCCCACAACACCGGCGCTTCCACTAGACTCGCTCCTGCGATAGTGACAGCTAGCCAGACAGCCAAGTCCAACCTGCCTTCAACCAACAATACCAAGCTCAGCGGTCGAGTCAGCATAGGGAAAATCACCTGACCATCCGCGGGTTCGGCGTATGCTGCGTGTGAAGAAGTAGGGTCAAATTTCTGGGCAACATCCATGCATTTGGCAAGTGATGAACCCATCCTTCCCACAACCTTGATGTCGTCAACAGTTCCACATAGAGGGAGCTCCACGGCAACACATGTGATCTCAGCGTACACAAGGTTCCTAAGCGCATTCTGATACTACTCCTCGAGGAATGTAGATTTTCTAGTTCTTTGGGAGGCCTCATTTTAAGTGATGAGTTCATGACCGTGGGCAGATTGGCTCTATTCGGACGCCCGGCATCTTCGCTGAGCATATCGCGCGTCTCTGCTCGGTCTTGAAGTCGCGAAATCGCGCCCAAGAGAAGTCGCTTCGTCGTTTCTGTCCGTTACCGTGCAGAGAGATCATGCGATGACCTGCACCCTGTGGAATATCTCAGAACGCATGTCGGCTGTTCGTGAAATGGCATGATCAGATATTCGCATGTCTTCTTCGCGGCGCGATGTATGTCTTCGCTGCGGTTTCCCGAGCTTTCTCGAGACCTCCGTAGCAGCGCTGATCCCGACGAGAGTGGTCAAGACGGCAGATTGATCTTTCTGCTTTCGTGATCCTTTCCTCAAAGGGCGCTTCTAAGCGAGCGGAATCCAGGTTTCGTAGGTAATCGTTCTTGCTGTGAAAATCGCGATTTCGCTTCGCGGACGCTGGAGCTGGGACGTCCAGAGGTTGATTCTCGGTGTTATCGAGCATTTCAAAGAAGAGTTGCTCGTTGCCGGCGGCAGGGAAATTTGGAGTTTCAGTGTTGGTGGAAGTTGGATGGCGAGCGCTGAAAGTTCCAGGTCCCATCATCTTGACGGAATACGTTACGACCTTCTGCATCATAGTCGGCATCTTCTTGAATTCAAGATCAGGATTGTTCTGCGCTTCACCATCATTACCAGCTGTGCTGCCTCCACGGAAAAGGTCCTTGGGCGCATTGCCGGAGACTGACCATCGCTGCCTTCTCGCGCCTTCGACGAACAATGGCGACATTTGGCAGGGTGGCACCAACACGCACATACATCCAAGCAACGGCAAAGAGTCATTGCTGATAGCAATTCACCGGCGAATGGCGTTCTGAAAATCCATGCCTTGAATCCTACCGCAAACATCAGAACGTCGCATGTCTCTGCAGATCTTTGCAAGCCTTCGCAGCGAAAGTTCGATCCGCATCACACGAGATGCCTTCACAGTGACAGGACTGTCATTCGTAGAAAGGATCGCCGAAGATGCTCTTGGTTTTCTGGCTTCATATGGCCCTGTGAGCTTGACCATATTCACTACTCAGTAAATCCATATTCGAATTCATATTCAGCTGAGTATGAATATGTATTCAACATCTATGCCTGCTGGTGAGGCAGCAAGGCTTGGACAGGACTTTTCAGGTCTTTTGTGTAGCTAAATCTCAAGCTGGCAGGACAATGACCTTCATGTTCTACTGAAGCGTTGCCAGACAGTACACGCAGCGATCAAAGCCTCCGCAGAGCTTCCAGTGGCTATTCTGACAACTATGAAGCTAGCGCGCTCAGAATACAGAGTACTGGTCCAAATCGACGTTGTCAGGAGCAAGGCAGCCAGCCTCTAGCTATCAAGCGATTCTGGTACTTCACAGTGGCATGAGGCTGAGCATCCAAATGCAATGGACATTGATTGGGGCACGCTTGTACAGAATTCCTCTACCGCCTGGAGCTCGCTTGCTTGAGCGTACTTACTTACCAATCCCAATCGTCCGGAATGGCCTTCTCAAGCTCTTCAGCTTCTGTAATTTCTCCAACGCGCTCACCATCCAGCGAGATGACTGATGCCGATTATTCAGCTATACTCGTCACCTCTACCAGCCAAGATCTATATGTGTCGGCCGCAATCTGCGGTATTAATGCTCTCGCCATGCTTGCTAGCAGACCGTTTTAACTCTTTATGTCTGGTAGATCTTCCAGGCTCCGAATGCACTCGTACACCAGGACCAGGAACCTCTTCCCCACTATGCTGGGCCAAGTTTCCAGCATCTTACACCTAGCATGAAGGCACACTTGCGTCCAGGAGCACTCAAAGATCAACTGAAGAAGGCTGAGAATGTGGCTTATCTGTTGTATGCACGATCCACTATGGGGGCCGAGGTCAATGCAAGTGGCGAGGGAAGTGAGCTCAGATTTGGGCGAGCATTGAGGCAGGCGGTCGAAAGACTCAGTGTGTTCGCAAGCAGCTCAGTCTCCACGAATATGGTATAAAAGACAAAGCAAGCCACGTTGCCAGTTCTTCCAGCCTGAATGTAATTGTGTTAGCAATAAAGTTCTACATCCAAGAACCATCGCCGAAGCTCCGGATAGAACCATCAATGGATATCTAGCCCTCCACGACTACGTGCCTTACCAGCTGCAGCCGATGGGTGGAGTCGGGGCGACAATTGGGAGAGTCTGACTTTGAGCATGTTGGATTGTGAGATGAGCGCCGAAAGACATGATGGTGCTCAGCTTGTTTTTGTACCGCGCGAATAACGGAATGCTTGATACAACGATCTACCAAGGGAGACGTTATCAATTCCCAGGTGAAAGCGTAGCTTGGGGTGCTGTTTGAGAGGATTCCCAGCAAGAACATATAATAAGCTGGCGCTCAAGATCAAGGCAGAGGAAATCAGGTCATGAATCTTTGCTGCCGATGGTATGTTGTCAAGAGCCTTGACAATGACAGGAGTGTTGTATTCCATCAGGATCTTTTCAACGTGCCTCCTCAGCGCTCCAATCACCCGCAAGCACCCGATCCAGCTACAATAGCGCACCAGACATTGAGGCACAGTTTTTGCTCTCCTCAGAATGGTAGTAAGGTTAATCGCATGATCCAGACCTCAAGGGATGACAATTTCAACAAAGGTGTGGACTTACTGGTCCTCCCTTCTTCACAGAAGTACAAAAGCTCGTCACTCTGCGGAACGCACCATTCCCAGAACATCGGCAGTGACCTGCATTATAGTCAAGGGCAGTGCTTGGTCCGTGAAGACGAAGATCAAGAGAGATCGCCTAGTTTGAACACGTGCATCATGTCGTGAATTGCAGGTCAGGTGAGCCAGAAGAGGGTTGGAAAGTGGGACGTTGACAGATCCAGAACCGGTAATCTTCCCTCTACTCGAAGCTCGGAGCCAGCATAGGCAGGATCTTCTCCGCCTCTGCGTGCTCCTCTGCCCGCTCCCAGCCCATCCATCAGGTCCGCGAATCCAGATTCATCCTAGCCACCTCGACACCTTGCCTTCCCCACGCCTCTGGTCGCTGAAAGTGCATGTAATTGCCCTGTCGCTCCATTGCCAATGCTCCAGCCTGTGCCGCCGCAGGAACCCCAACAATCCGAGCCTCACCATTGAGCCCACCGAGTCATTAGGATCAAAAATCACGAAGTTCCCGCCATGTGTAGACTTTTGGCTGGATCTCGATGGACTTTGCAAGAGGGTCCAAGAAGTTAAGTTCGTAGGGACATCGGACGTTGTGGGCAGGATATTTGGTCTTGAATAATATCAGAAGGGACAAATGGCAGAATACGGCATGTTCGTTGGCATTGAGACGCGCGACTCACTGCGTCAAACGTGCTTGCTTCATGCCTGCGCGGCCTCGCGTCGATCCATTGCAGGATCTTTTCTGGTCAAGCGTGCTACTTCGGGGCAGGAGTGCAATACGCTTGCGCGCCGAGGAAATTTTGTTCGCGATGTATAGTATCTTACTCTTAAATGTATCCTGTGTGTCCATCTCCTGTTCGACCGTTCTATTTCGCACATCTCTCGCCTTGACGAGCATGTGCCATTGATATGGTATTGGCATGTCTTTGTCGGCACTCCTTCGTTGGAGAATGACGGATTGAGCGAGCGCAGACTGTCTGACTGCTAGAGAATAGCGATGAAGGAGGGAAAGCTGGCGACAGTCGCAGCATCGTTCGTCGATATGGTGCCCAGATCGTAGTAGAAGACTTCGGCGAGATACTGCAGAATGGAGGCTCAATTGGTACTCTTTGTCTGCGCTCGAAGACGCTCGAATGCTGCCGGTCAATGCATTGTGGTCGTGAGAGGTAGGTGGCTGGTTCTCGAATTCTGGTTGCCTGAGTGCCTGATAAGCACAGTGACACATGCTATCGCACAGTGCTCTGGCACGATCAGAAAAAACCTCCTCCTACACTGCTTGAATAATCGTCGTGATGGTGAACATGAGTTGCGTTCCAACACCCGTCTGACTCTCAGTGCCTCATAAAGATCGGGACCAGCATGGTCACCGCCTAGACGAATCTGGACTCTGAACATCGGCTCTCGCCGTGAGTACTTCCCCAATGGAGAAATGTGCCGATCTTGAGATCATTTCCGGAGATTGTCGGAGGAGAAGGAGGAGAAGAGAAGCAGAAGAAGGAAGATGATCATGATGGGTTTTCTTCCTAGATCTGGGCCGGTCGCTGGTGGTAATGATGATGTGGTCGTTCGAGGAGGCATGTCTCGTCTAGGCGGATGTTGGTGCTCCGCTGAGTTCATCTTTTGATTGAGAGGGGTGCGTCCGGATCTTTTCCTCGCTATTCGCTCGTACTATACTATCTCCCGGCCCAAGCGTACCTATGAAGATTCTAGTCGCAGCGATACTGTTCTCGATGTGCCTAATCTTATCCCAACGGATGTCAATAGCAGCGTTCTTGAGCTTGCTTGACTTGAGCTTAAGAGACGAAATTAGTAGGTCTCCTATCGGCTTGTGCGAAATGTATAGAACATACTTACAAGCGGCCTTACCAGTGTCGCCTGCGTGTAGACCTCGTCCTAAGGCTGAAAGTAGATGTCCTCCACATCGCCGTGCTTCTTCATTACTTCACCATAAGCTTGATCAAACTGGCATGGTGGTTTGATCTTCTTCGAGTCAGCCTCGAGCGCTGTGATTTTTACTTTGAGCCCTTTCTCTTGGTTCGCGTGGATCCATATTCGCAGCCAGAATTCTGCGCAACGGTATTTGACATTGGCCTTCAACTGCTCTTTGACTGGCTTTTCCAGCATCGCCCAGGCTTCCTCGTGCCGCTCTGTGATTTGCAGACCAACTCCCTTCAGCTTCTTTGACATCCGTTCCCTCCAGAGCAGAGCATCACTTTTTTTTTCTGAATTTCTTTGCTTGGGTCGAGTCGCGCCTACGAACCAGAATTTTTCGTTGACTATCATGTACGCTATGACTTCGCAGCGCAAGATCTTCGCGAAGTCACATAGCATATCGGTGATTGTTTCGACATACATCGGGTTGGGGCCACCCTGTCGTTTTGTGATGTAAGACCCAAACAAGATGCAGAAAATGTCCATTTTCGAGATCTGAACAGGCCACAGGCTTCTCTTGTCGTCTTCGCCGCCATTAAAAACCAGTTTTACTTCGTCCGGGTAAATGTCAGAAAAGTGGTCTTTGCTAACGGAGTAATCTTCCCTTGCCAGCTCTCTAAAAGCCTGGTCTTCAATGGTCAAGGGTTTATCTCCGTTCTTCGATATCGTGTTCTTCTTGCCATTCCATTCGGGTCTGACTTGAACTTCTTTGATCTTTTCCTTAAAACGATCGCGAATATCTCTTGCCAGCTTGAGATCCCTTATCTCATCCGACTCTAGCAGCTGCTTGATGCTCGCCGGCGCCGCCATCATCGACTCTACTTGGCGAAGTTGAAACTAAAGTGCTGACATGCGATTTATAGACATTGACTTGCGACGGCTCGGGAGGGCGGCCCCGCGTGTCGCGGTCTGCGGCGTACAGGTTGCGGTGTCACCTGCAGTGGAGTCATAGTTTCTCCCCGCCGATCGTGTTCTGGGAACACGTAACTGTCGACTCGTTTGACATGCTCAAGAAAGCCAGCGAGTATGGCAGCGTCTGGGGCTCTGAAATTTGGGATGTCAGAGCACTTGGCCATGCTTCAGATACGCCGCCTAGAGAGGACGACCAGGGTTTCATAACGTCTGTTGATCCAAAGTGGCTTCGAGAAAGTTCGCCGAACAGTACAACATCGCATGCTGTCCTAGTTCTGTAGAATGGCTGTTGGTCCAGCTCCGCAGTGCAGATGCCGCTGGTCTGAGTGTCGCGACGGTTGGTGTCGCAATACGATTCTCTATTCTCTCGAATCAGCTGTCGAGCTCAGAGAAACCGGGAGTTGGGGCAACGAGCTTTGTGGTATCCAACCGAGACGAAGGACAGCATTGTTCTCTATTTCCAGAAAGGCATTGTTCCTGGCCAAAGGCTCTCCAGGATGGCGGCATAGGCCATAAGGACTTAATCACAAGCGCCCGCATCTTGCGTGAATCGGAGGCCAGATTGGTGTTTATCTTTTTGGCAATTAAGGGTGCGGACAGTGCTTGCGCGAGAGAAGCAGGAGTATGCTGCGGATGAGTGGTACTCCAAGCTCTGATTTGATCTGTACTGAATAAAATGGCCTGACTCGCTGCGAATCGAAGCCATAGTAGGCAAACTTCGCCGCAGTAATGTTCGCTTTACACTAGTCTCGGTGCCTTTGAAGCGCGTAAATAGGATGTGTGCGCTGTTTCCGACTCTGCACGCTCTGTGTTTCTCATAAGTATGTTCGCTTATTGCAAATTCCGCAGGTAGCGGCTTGACGTTACTGGCGCCACAGGCCTTTCAGAGGAGACCTCTGTACAAGCTACATTGATCAAGACAGCGAAAGATCTCGGGCTTGATAGTAACAGCTGTCTTGAGCCTATATGCTTGCATACAGCGCGCTGATGGGCTTGTTATCACTGAGAACTTACTGAAACGCTATGGCATAGAAGACATGACGTGTAGACAAGCTCACGACCGCTCGGCTCGGCCCGAGATCAGCGCCATTGCCCCGACCTCGTCGGGGCATACAAATCGAGTCTTCAAATCACACGACTACACTCGATACCATTCACAATGTCCAGCAAGACGAAGCAGAAAAAACCGGCAAAACAAGCGCATATCGGCCGAGAGCGCGCGCGCATATGCAATGATGTAGTTCGAGCAGCCGGCATCACTGAACCTCGACTCTTGCATCTTCCGCGTCTGTTGCACTTCGCGGCCAACGAAAATGTCGTTGCAGGAAAATTTGAGGTCGCTTCGAGCGAGGCTGACAGTACACATCTCGACTACTACTATCTCCATCTTGACAGCGCCACCATTTGGCGCTATCATTACGAGGGCACGGCTGAAGGATTCTGGCGTTGGATGAAATCTTTCCCGTCCGGAACCCCGCCGAAATCCGAATTGACAACTACTTGTGAGCTACCGGGTGATCTCAATGTCGCCTTGCCACCTTTACCTTCACTTATGGGCCAAGCTACTCGCTGTCGATCCACGTCCGCAGCAGGGCTACAAGGAAGTGACTTGGCAGTCTCGACAAGAGGAAAGCCCACTCTAAGCTTCTCACCTTCAAAACTCTCGACTTCAGCCTCGGCATGTCCTCTCTTGCAACTACCGCGCGAGTTACGAGACATAATTTACGGATATGTGTCGTCCGGAACGCTAGTAGTACGCAGACAATTTGGTCGTTCGGAAACCAATCTCGTACTGACTCCGCACACTACCAGTGCGTGTCAAGCTAGCCAGGTTCTTCGTCGAGAGATGGGCGAATTCCTTCGCAGCAGATCTACACCCGTGCCGTACTTAGCCATGTTGGCGCCTTCGGATGTTTCGCACCCTGAAATGTACCAAGCCCAACTCAGGCCCACCGACACAGTCTGTTTTGCTTTCCAGAAGCTTCCTAGTCAGGACGATCTGGACTTCTTCCTGCGATGGCTGCCCTCCTGGCTCTCCATCTGTCAGATCCGGCTGCTATTCAATGTGCCGACCGAAGAGGGCCACCAAGAGCACATCAAGAACAGCTACATACGCTCTAAGCTCCTCGACAACAAGGACCGACTTGAGCTCATTGTCAAACGTGCGCTTCGACTACACGACGACTCTTACCCGCCAGAGCAAAGCGAGTTTTTTATTTACTACAAGTTGGACAGGCACACGTGGCTTCAACATTGTCTGCGCGACCGAGAGGAATTGGCAGAGTGTGCAGTCATACTGGATTTCGCCAAGCCAAGTGCAAGCACTCCCGTACTGCGTAGTCTAGGCTGGACCTACTTTGCTTCTGCCAGAATCTCGTATGTCCTCTCCTGTACTGCTTGCAGTGTTATACACACGCTGACACCTTCTAGGGCGAAAGAGCGGGACATATTGCGGCGCTGGTTACCAGACTTTGCTAGTCACTCTTATTCCATCGAGCCGTGGAAGAGATATTAGCGAAGGACTGCCAGTATAGCAGGAGGCCCGCCTACCGACAGCAAGATTGATGCGAGAAGTCGTCCAGTCAAGTCTCTTCGCACGGACGTCGAGCTAGACTCTCCGGGAAGTACTTGACGCTGGGCTGCGAATCCCCAAGACATCAGTCCCGATCGCGACCCCCACGGCTTAGTCATCGATTGATCTCAGTTCTGATCGTGATTCCACGAGATTTCCTCGAGTCGTCGTCCTCGCCTTCAAAGGCCTGAATGTGGAATATATCTGTCTAGCTCGACGGCATCGAGGATCATCTTCCCTGAACGCCGTCAAGCGAGAACGCGAGGGCCCAGGCATCACGCCCTCTTATGCACAACGAAGACGAAGCTCGACACCACGTCTCCGCGGACGCCCTGCGCCTGCGCGCAGCAACAGCAAAGAGACCGACGCCGACGATGATTATATGGAAGCAGGACTGGCAGAGAAGAAACCACCCGGCGTGAGAATATTGCGCAGCAGTGCGACTGCGACCGCGACCCGGATGCACCCATTCTACCCCTTACTCGACAAGACACAGCGCTTCCTCAGTGCCTTAAAGCGCTGCGCCGCAACGATGAACAGAACCTGCTTGGTTTCTGAGCAAATGCCCACCGTCAACGTTTACGGATAATGCTGAGCCTGAAGATGACGGTCTACGGGGGGAGGAAGGCACAATGTCTGCTCATCCCGTCACTTATGTGGTCCAGCACGAATGGAAAATGGCAGTTGTACTTGCTCGCAAAGGTGGTACTTAGTTTGCGATGATTGACCCCAAGCTCTAATAGGAGGTACTGGTACGCTCTTGGACCTCAGAAGCTAAGGGCTCCGCTTGGGCGATTGGCAACGTAGGTGGAGGACGAGTATTGGCCTGCTCTGTATCGAAGCATCTCACTGCGTGTCGCGCAGCCGGGGTGAGGTGCTCCAGGTTCCAGAGCGTTCTTGGATATCTCAAGCCTCTCGGCCAAGCATGAGGTAAACCTGCTGCTCTAACTTATACACGCGGCGGCGCATTCCGACTTCCTTTTGACCACACACTCCGATGTTCAGAGATGAACGTTTCCACCGTATCTTCATCTCGGCCAGTCCTATTCAACGCGGTTTGCCTTGCATAGCGCGACCTACTGGCCGCAGGTGGATTTGCACAACCCGTGAACGACACAGCGCAACACTCTTCCACCGAGGTCATCGATGGAATTAGGCTTGGGGAGAGCTCTTTCCAGCTTCCAACTTTGCTCTGCCTTTGCTCGCTTTGCTCCCTCGTTCCACGCACAACTTTCGCCAGCAGCGGCGATCTTGACCTTGATGCCGCGTACTGCTGTCAGCTGTTTTGCGGCTGCTACATCCTCAACATTCTACGCTGACAAGCGATGCTCTTTCTTAGGCGTCTGCCCAGTTCTTCTATTCCCCATACGATAGATGACTTTGCTATACACATCTGCCGTGGGCATATCGTGGTCTCCTAAGTCGACTTTTGCCTACTTCAGCAGCGAGGCTAGGAAAGTCACGCGAGTAGTCTCTCTAAACAGGCAGTTGCTATGTTTACACAGGTACGGGAAGAGTTCATATGGGTTCGGAACGAATGCTCATGAATTCATTCAAATGCAATGCGACACAAAGCGCCGCTACCTTCTTCTAGGGTCGAGGACTTGCTTGTGCAGCTGGGAGCGCACAGGCCGTAGCTTGCAGGTGCAAGCTCGCCACATCAAAACAGGTTTGATAAGCAGCTTCGCCGGGATTGGGGCTGTCAAGTCCAGTGACTCCGGTGGGCTCAGACGTAGCTACTATTGAAGCTGTCGAATTGTATAATACATATCAATGCCTACATGTACACTTCTCGCGGTCCATCTCTCACTACGTACGTCATGCCCATCATCTATTACCAACTCTCTCAGTGCATGCCTTTAGGTATCATAGAAGAGACATTTTTGGTGGCAGCCGTGTTTCCAAGTGGTTCGCTCTGGGTTGAGCGCCAAAGTTGATTTCGAGTACGGTGCATCCAGATTTAGAGACCAGATCGTGGCATGGCGTGGCATGGCAGCCACGTGGTACATCCACGTTGCGCGCGCACGTGGGTGACGTATCTGGCAGGGTTCCCCACAATGAATCTTTGGCGATATTCCTCAGCATCTCCGCTCAGATTGGGAATTCGGGAAGACGTAAGACCACATTTCATGTCCTGAATTTCCAGTTTGAGCAGACACACAAAGGCATGTATTGCCCAGCTGTTGATTTTCAAGCTCGCCGCTATATGGGAAGAAACCACATCATGAGAGGACAAATTGCGGAATAGAAAAGCAGAGCCTCATTTGTCACCGACAGAGCTTCAATTGACAATCTCTCCTCCCCTCGATCCCAATCAGCGACAACCCACCTATTCATCCATCTTCATATTATCCACTCATCTTGCTTCTCCTCCTCCTCCATCCAAGTACTCTCCTGCTTCAAAGTCTCAAGACCATTGTCACTCGAAACAGCAGTCGCTGTAACAAGAGGTACTTCTGGTCCAAAATCAATCCATTTTGGTAAGCCTCACACCAGATTTTCCTTCCAGGACAGTACGTGACATGGTATGTTAACAGAATTGGTCGGCATCGTGGCCTGTGACTGTGGCGCAGCGGCCGGTCAAGATTGTGGTTGTTGGTGGAGAGTCTTGGCCAATGGAGAGTGTCAGGTCAGATTTCAGTTGGTTGTGGATGTGGTCGTACGGATTGACGTGCGATGGTCTTCCAGATGGCTATAATGAACTTGATGATGAGGGCGCAAGCTGCTAAGAGAATGGCGGCGGCGGTGGTGGTGGTGGTGAGTTTGGCGGGGCGGCTTCCGGGATTCTAGGGTTCGGTTCGGCTTTTGGCGCTGCCGGGTGGTTCCAACAGTTTCTCTTGGCATTGTCGTTGTCGACACTCGCAATTACTGTGGATGCAAGCAATAATGTCTCGGTTGATGTTACTGTCCTCGTTGGCACAAGAGAACGTGCAAAAGCTCGTCAAGGACAGAATAGTGCCACAAGACTTGCCGCTTGCATTTAAGCACGTACATGGGACTTGGCAGTTGAACAAAGACGCACTGACTTTGCTCGACAACTACGTGTCGAAGCTCGACCGTAACGACCATAGCAAAAAGAGCATCGTATTGAGGTGCTGGAAGGGAGACGGAGAAGACAAGGCGGGACAAGGTGGTACTGGCAAGCAGCAAGGCCCTGCAGTCGGACAAGATGACGATGACGAGCAAGAAGACACTGCTGGAGAAACCGACTCCGATGGACAACAAGACACTGCCGAAGAAGACGAGTCTGACGATGCGGCAACTCATGAGGAAGATGGGGAAGCGGGTGATTCAAGAGACTGCTAGGGCAGATGCGAAGGAGAAGGAGCTCGAAATGACACTTGCGCTTCTGGCTGTGGTGAGGGAGAGGGCTAGCATTGCCGAGGAGGATCTGAAGGATGCAGAAAAGAGAGCTGGCAAAGCCGAAAGGCGGGCGAGCTTAGGCAAGGCTCTTGGAGAAATTGAAGCCTCCTTCGTGAATGGAGGTCCTATGTGACTGAAGATATTCAAGGAGAAGGAACATCAGCTGGACGTTGCGAGCACTAGCGGTGAGCGTATGATCGACGATCAGATAATGCAGCTTGGACGCACAGGACTGGCGATCAGCATCGACTTGAGGATGAAGCACTTTAGCTGGTAGCTTTGGGATCTGTGGATCAGACCTGGTTTGACCATCAAGCATTGCAGCTGATAACTGGCGACCAGTGTTTACCGAAAGGTCGCCACTACGGTATCCCGACACTTTGGGATAAGGCTGAGGCGTATCGGGAGAAGCGATACTGGAAGTCGTGCTTGCCCGTTGAAGGTTGTGGTCGGGATCACGACTCTTGCCTGTCGTTGCTTCAACCGTATCACATTGCTTGAACTTGCGAACATACACCAAGATGCTTCGCATTGCTTTTTGGTCTTTTAATGCTCTCTTAACATCATTGTATCAAGATCAAACCAATCTCAAAGTCTATAAGCCGGGCACATACTTTTCGACTGGTGGAATGACAATCTTGGCACACTTCCTGCTCAACGGAATGAGCAACACGGCATCACTGCAAAGTCAGATGCCCGCTGTTTTTGGGTGTGCCGATTCGACACCGAAGAGCTCCTCGTGGAAGAGCATCTCAAGAAGCGTAAAGATGGTAATAAATGAGGCGAGGTACCAAGTTTGCGAGTGGTCCTGAGCTGAGTAGGGCAGAACCTCTTGCCCAAATGATGGATATTGCGGCAGCGCCGGGCCCAGTAAGGCTGACTTGATGAGCAAACTGGGTCTATGGAGAGCCGCAATTATGAGCGAGTCCACGAGGAATAGACCAAAGGAAGCGAAGACGATATGCATATTTACTGGCATGCGCAAATGGTTGCAAAAGTGAGGGATGACATTGTCAACTTCGATCTGCCACTCGTCGGCTATGGTGGCATCTCCGAGTATACTCAGCATGTCGACCGCACGGCAATCAGGACCTCGTCACCTCCTGCTGGGACGACTTCGCCACATCCTTCCACAATTGGTCGGCCACCTCCTTCTACAACGACCTCGCCACCTCTTTTTGCATCGACCCCGCCAGGTTCTCTTGCAATGACCTCGCCACCATCTTGTACAATGACCGCAACAAGGCCCAGCTCAGGACCGTGTCCAACTCCTCGTTGAGTGCGAGCAGAAGGTTCCAGACGTCTTCGAATGTCTTAAGCCAAGAACAAGCTGGAGGTCAACGACGAGAACAAGCTGGAGGTCAACGACGACACCGATGATGAGGTAGACGCCAACCTGAAGCACCAGTGAGGCGACTGCGAAGAAGGCAGAGGCAGAGGGCCAGGATGGTGCTGGTTCTGGGAGGAGGTGCTGATCACGCTGGTATCTCCGATACACTCACGGTGGTTGCCTCGAGGTAATCAGAGCCTCGCTGCCTCGTTCTACAACGTTCGCAACGAGGGCCTCGCTCAGCATCTTGTGAACATGCTTTTGAAGCAGGAGCAGACAATCTGGACTTCCTTGAGCGCCTTAAGCTTGAAGAGGGAGCTAGCATCGACCTCAAACATAACAGCGACGAGGAGGCAGAGAGCGAGGATGGTGCTAGCTTTGCTAGCCTAAATGGTTGCTTTAGAAGCGCTAAGGGTGGGTTTTGGCAGTGCCGATGACGCCCGGGCTTCTGCTTGAGGTGCTGATGGTGGTGCCGACGCCGCTCCAGCTTCGTCGCAAGCCAGATGAGTGGGAACAAGTTGGAGCTTAATGGCGATGCCAATGATAAGATAAAGGGCGAGAATGGTGCTAATGGTAGAGGTTGCTGACCGCGATGGTATCTCCGTACATACCCACCGCATCGGCCGCATGGCTCGTATAGGCACCCAGAGCCTTCCAATACCTTGTTCCACAACGATCGCGACGAAGATACCGTTTATGTTCTAGTCAATGACCTCGTTGAGTGCGAGCAGAACGTTTGAAGCTTGCTCAAGCATCTGAAGCCAGAGGAGGGAAACAAGTTGGAGGTCAACGTAGACAGCGATGATGAGGTTGATGGCGAGGATAATGACGAGTGTAATAGGTTGGAGTCCAACAACGAAACTGGTGATGAGGTGGAAGGCAAGGATGATGCTGGCTTCGTTGGTGACGAGGGCGGTTCTGGCATCGCTGGCGGTGGGTTTCGCAACGCCGAAGCAGCCTGAAGATCAATTTGGTAACAAAGCCATGACCCTGTCCAGGACGACGTTTCCCAACCAGTGCACGATAGCACCAGTACAGACATATATTCTGATCGAAATTTGGAAAGGCGCTACTGGAAATCATGAACGAAACCTCCTATCGGGAAGGAGACAAGGCAACAGGTCTGGAGGGAGTGCGGCGAGCACTTGCTCAGATGCAGGCATTGTCGTTTCACGAGCCAGTGTTGACGAGTTTCGAATTGGCACTTTCGGAGATGTCGTGTAAGCAGAGACCCGGGCGACTTTTGAACGGTGTTTCCAGTGCGTACTTTGGTGTAAGAATGGCCGAAAAACAAGCATACTGTCTACGAGACACAATTCCTGCAAGCGAGATGGCACTTCTTGAGTTCGAAAGACTACCAACGCTGGCATCTGGAATGGATAGCGGAGATGAGCTTGATTCACAGCAATCGAGCGAAACTTAGTCCGAGAATGTGAATGTTCGTGGCCATAGTCGTGGCCGCGGCGGCTACTCCGGCGGAGGTGATTGCGAGTTTTGCGGCCGTGGAGGACGCCGTGGCAATTTCCGCGAACGTGGGGATGGTAAGTTTAAGTGGGGCGAGGCGGCGGTCGTAGTCGTCGAGAGGGTGATAAGATGAGAGCCCGCGACCGGGACTAGAGTGGTCCTCGTGGTAGTGCAACCGAGTCGATGCTCATAAGTACCAGTCAATCTACTCATAGCGCGGGTTCGCCAACATGTGTTCATTGAAGACACTAGCAACCTGCAGAGTTGAAGCGAGCCTTTTGTGCTATCATCGATGGCGAAACGATTTGAGCTTTCGCATTGATGTCCCATGGATATGGACGTCAGATGCCTGCTATGATCAACCCTGGCATGTCCAGCAACTCGGAAACGACTGTACGCTACAGCGAAAGTGACCATTTGAAATCGCTTCTATGGGTCACCCTGAGTGAATGGTCCCGATCTTGAGCTCCCGACAACGAGCAAGGCCCAGGTGTGAAATTGTATTGTGGCATGGTGCACTTGTATGGATGAAAGGTGCCAAGCATGACCACACTGTGGTCCGTACTTGGGCGGCGGAGACTGAGCCAGAACAGCAGCATGGTCAGGAGGTCTGAGATCGCTATGTGCCATGTTCGCTCGCTTCTGTTCGCTTGCATGCGCGGGCGTGGAAGGAGAGTGCGAGACTCCGTTTGTTTGAAGAAACTAAAGCCGATATACGGGCGAAGTCCTTCACATTTTCACAAGGAATACGTCTCTGGTCGGCCAATCCAACAGCATCTTTGGCATGAGGTAGTCCGATGGAGTCTTTTCCATTGGAAAAACCACTGGTGGGTATGGATGTGCGGATCTTCGGGTGTTGGTTCGGCCAAAGGGCATAGCGGAAGTCCTTGTCCGTTCATGCAAAAGGGCGCTCGAGAGCCGGTTATATTTTCAGCAACAGATGGAAGAAGCTGCAAGACAGCCCTGTAGATTCACAACGTGCGCAAGTTTTCTCAGCCGCAAAGCTTGGGAAAGCGCTACTCAAGGCAGAACTCTTCGCCGTTATGGTCAAGAAAGCTGATGTGCATCGAATCTAGATACCGTGTTAGAGGATCTCTCGGGAGGAGCAGAGCTGGTGCCTGACCATCGACGCCCAAGTCAAGGGCTGAAACAGGACATTCGACGCCGGACAGGCCTTATTGCAGCGCTGGTGGGCGGTATGGAGTAGCATCTTTCTGCCTATACCGCAGCTCGGCCATCATCTCGTCAATCCAGGAGCGGAGCTAACAAGAGCCTTCCAGGGACATCTTTGCCAGGCCACGCTATTCAGAGACTCATTTGCCTAGTCCTGCTATCAGAATTTGCGTGATCTTGGGACCCATTGATTGCGACGCATCATCTCACGGCCAGCACTTCCGTCAACACGCGTGATGCTCTTTGGGAATAAGGCAACGGGAAGCCTCTGTGGATGCGTTTGCCCTTGTTTCATAGCAGTGAGGTGCTTGCTTTCACGTAATTACCATCTCGCTGCACCCATAGATTCGGGATCTGCATAGCCGTGACCAAGGTGTTGATATTGGAGGAGAGATAAGTGAGCGAGTCGACAAGGCTGATAGCACATTAGTATTGCGAGTTACCTTCTGCGGCGAGAGAGCAATCATTTGCTTCTTCCTCGACCGTAGCGAGACCGTCGTGCTGCAAATGCCTTGATCCAACAAGCGTAACATGTTGCCTGAGCATAGGCTCAGATATGGTCTGTGTTTTTTGCGAATCTTCTGATAGCTGCTGACAATGGTGGAGGGGTCGATCAGGGCAATCTGGCGCTTTGTCCTATAAGTCTTTCGACCTTTGTCTGTGAAAGAACATGGAAAGTACAATGACGACCGAGAGCCAGTCGATACGCGAGTCCGAGCAGTCGAGACCAGACCTCAATATAAGTGTTTTTCCGACATCACCCAGAAGACATTGGAATGAGTACAAGGAAGTGGTCACGGAAAGCTTTCCACCCAGTAGTCTGCGTCAAGAGCAAATTTCTTCAGTGGAAGCAGGGTTGGCTGGTCAATGTGGCCCCTCGGAATTGTGATGTGCCTGAGTTGGACGTTGTTGTCTTCCATTCATTGCCATGGGCGAATTCCCGTTCTTGGTACCAATGTTTGAGTGAGACTTCTTCGCACGCCCCGCGTCAAAGCTCCGTGGCAGTCACGACTCCGTCTCTTGGTGCAGCCGTTCGTTGTGATATACTGTCGTTGATCGAGTTGCGCTGGTGGTACCAGGAAGACAAGCATTGAGATGTACGTGGCGACTAGACCGTATAGTGCAGTGCTACTCGGCGAATCCTGTGTTTCCTTCGTGCTCTCCTTCACATCCACTCCACATTGTCGACACGAAGAGCATTCTCGTTCGTCAACTTGCTCGTCGCTTGTTCAATTTCTCGGCCAGCCCCAGCCTGTTCAGAAGCTTCCCATCTCCTTCTCCGCTGTATGTTTTGTCTCATCCTCACGAGCGCAGAATGCATGCTGGAAGGACGTCCAAGTCTTCCTGACACCTCACACACGCGCTGAGCAGTAGGATCTAGTCAGTAGTGGGCTTGCGGAGACTGATCAACTTGTAGATCTTGTGACACAGGTCGTCAAAGAGTGCCCTCGAAGAACCATGTCCAAAGGCTTGTCCAACGGCATGTCGTATGTGCTGACGAGAGTCCCAAGAAACGAGGTGGCGGAAGATGAGACGCGGATGGACTCGCAGCGGAGAGGCTGTAGTCGACTCAGAGGTGCGTAGCAGCGACAGGCTGTACTCGAGCTTCGTCGCGATTACGGTAGGGCGGTAGGAGAGAGGTATGCTGCTCGGAGGGCGTCGATAGAGACATTATAATTAGAGGCGACGGCGGCTCGTTTAGCGTAGCGAAGCGTTCCTTATATTACGACCGAGAGTCTTTTATATAGACGAGAGGAAGAGAGGAACCGAGTCGAGTCTCTTATACTATATAATAGAGTAGTACGTTAAAGTAGTCGCGGAGCTCGGACTTTCCTAGAGTTATAGGGATTAGTAAAATAAGTATCTTAATTAGCTCTATTACTAAATATAGATATCTACTAACTATCTACTAGTTTATATTCTTTATATACTTACTATTTAAAGTCTAGATATCTCTATATCTTTTTAGTATCTCTCTTATTCTAAATCTTACTATCTTTAAAATTAGAAT
>KZ106826.1:0-29911 GCA_000504365.2 Pseudocercospora pini-densiflorae CBS 125139
TCCGTGGCGAGCGCTCTTAAGCGATGCATCTTTCCAATCTACCGACACGACTTCATGAGTAACCACCTCGACCTCTCCAGCACAGTCAGCATGGGTGATGGGCGGTGGTAACTTGGCTACTTCTTATCACATTGGCGTTTATGGGGCTACTATCAGATGACTTGGGCGAGTCAATGGGTGTTTTCAAACGAGATATCACGGTGCGCCAGGAGGGCGAGCGGCACCACCATGCTATGTATCATAATGACAATGGTGCATGAGAATTGCAACTGATCAATACTTCACTGCTGCTTCCACTTTCTCACGTCTCTCTCTTGATGTCTTTGCTTCTCTGACTGTGTTCATCATCGTGACTCACCGCCTGTGGCGATGCTGCTGTCCGAGTTGGCTGCCACCGGGCGCAATTTGCTCCAACAAGATCTCGTCAGCAGCCTGGCCATCTCCGGATGCTCTCGCCAGCCTTGCATGACCATGTCGTCACCAAAACATTGACTTCCACACGACACATTCATGCCTTGCAACTTTTGCAGAGTACACGTACATCTTTGCTCTCAGCACGATCGCAGTATGCTCAATGACCACGGTACCTGACGAGCCATCAGCCCCGTGAGCAACGAAAGAAGCACGTCAGAGTTGGCCGCAGGAACCGCAAAGCCGATGTCCGGCAAGTAAATAATCCACCTCGGATTCAGCACCCGACAACACCTTGAACAGTTCGTTCAACAAGCACACAAGTATTTTTACTATGCCTAACTGCTAGCACTCTAATCTCTTTCCTTTCGTTGTCAATGCCTCCTTTCAGCTTCCAAACATGATACCTCCCTTCCTCGCTGGACGGTCAACGCTCCGCCGACTTCACCAGACCGTTCAGCGAAACCTCAACCACTATCCTACAAAGCACAGCAAGAGATGGGAGTCCTCCAAGCCCCCTAATACACCGAATCGCAATGTCTCCCCCACGGCGAACGTGAGTTCGAAACAAGCTGCAACGACAGAAGTCTTCGGCGGCGCATACTGGGCATGGGTCGAACCGATCAAGATTCCCTTCCGCGGATACTCAAACATGCAACAACGAAGTCCTCTCTTGACACAATGGGAGTCCACCTTGATCATATACTTCCTCGGCGACCTCTCAGCACAAACAGTGCAAACCAATGTCTTCACAGAAGGCCGATACGAACCGAAACGCGGCCTCATAGCTCTCATCATCGGCGGCATCGTCAGCATCCCTTCTTACAAATGGTTCCTCTGGTTAGGACGAAATTTCAACTATGCGCAACATTGGAAGAGCTTGGCTGCGAAAATTGTGGTGTCGCAGATGTGCTTTACACCGATCTTTAATACGTACTTCTTCGGGATGCAGACGATTTTGTCGGGTGGGAGTTTTAAGGAAGCGAAGGATAGAGTGATTAGGACTGTGCCTGTTAGTTGGAAGAATAGTTGGAAACTTTGGCCTTTGGTGACGGCGTTTACGTTTACGTTTATTAGGCCTGTGAATAGGAATGTGTTTGCGGGTTTCATTGCTATTGGGTGGCAGACGTACCTTAGCTGGTTGAATCGGTTGGCTGAGGCGGAGGCGAGGAAGAAGGGAGTTGGTGCTGTGAAGAGGAGGGCGAAGAAGATTGAGGAGAAGCGATGAGGTATTGAGCAAATCGAGAGCACACCGAGGAGCACAACAATGAGCCACACTTGAGATCAGCACGAACATTTGGACCGAATGCTGCCCAAGCTCATGATCACTATCATCGGCGACGGGCTAGGGGCGATTCCATCATCAGGCTAGGTCATGCACTGCTTTGTATTCCATCTCCAGAACGAGCGCAGATTTGCCCCGAGCAACGGAAATGCTTCGATGTCGACCTGATGGACAGCAGAGAAGCTGAATATGTAGTTCCGAGACTTCGGATTTGCGTGCGACATTTGGTCTTGTTTTGGCCCTGGCCTCGAGATTTTGAGTGGAAGGGCTACCACCTACCAATCTTGATCAGACATGGTCTGACTGCGCTCGTTCAATGGAAGATTCCAGCTCCTCAGTGATATCAACGAGTCCGGGTCAGCGACACGCTATTGTTATGGAGCATTGTCGACATTCGCGGACGATTCGCGAGACCAAAGGTCAAAAGATCTTTTTACAGTCGAGACATGGCATGGAAACGACCTGGACGCAAGGTCTTTCCCTAAGGACTGGGAGACCAAAAGTCTTGATATTACACACGCAGCTGGACCATCGATTCATGTCTTGTTCAGAATGCGTTAGTCCCCAAAGCTGTGCTATCGTGCTTTCACGACTACAGCAAAAGCTCATGGACTTGACGAATGATGGGGCACGGTTGGCAACGAGAAAGCTCGCAGAAGCCTCCAAATTTTGAAGTGCTAGGCTGAGCGACCGTCGCTGCCTGCCTAGCGATTTGCAGAAGAATGGGTGGCTTTGGCATTGTAGACTTGTCCATGTAGACGGCACTACTTTACAATAGACGATTCGACCAGAGAACATCGCCACCCCAAGGCTGCCTGGAAAGTGGAGCTTCTTCGGATGCGGAGAGCAGGACTTCAAATCGCAGCTTCAATAGATACTAGTGGATATATGAGACTCGAAGTCCTACACATTCGCTCACCATTTCGTTACTTTCATGACTCCAATCTCTTCCCATTGTGTTTGTTGCTGACCAGCATCTCCATGCTCACTGGCTGTGAGTTCGCGCCGACTTCGCGCAAGCTTCTTTGATCGCGTCGCGGGACCGAGGAAACAACACCTCGAGCTCCCCTATGTTCGCACGTCGTCCGCAACTGGAGACATTCTCTCTCCATAAACATATTGTCCCGATCGCTATCCGCCATGATGGCATTATGGCTCTGCAGCAGTCGGCGCATGATGGTGACGACATAGGAGACGAAGAGGATGCCGAGTCGGACTATGGCTCTGAGTTCGACGACGCCACTTGGGATCAAGCATTCTCACAGGCGTTCTCTCAAGACGCATTGCCCAAAACACCTAGGGTCAGGTTCGAGGATGTAGAAGAGCCCATCCTTCCTCAGCAAGATGATTCCGAGGCTCAAAGTAGCCATCTGCGGCTGGCACGCTTGCGAGATGATCTGGACACGGCCATTGCTTCTAACAGCGAGACTTCGGCCCAGCTCAGACACATCCGCGAGAGTCTCACGCGAGCTATCAGTGGGGTTGAAGACTCAGATACGCAGTCTTCACGTAACACAAGGATCAAGAGGGAACGCTCAGTCGAAATCGAGTACGACGAGGACAATAGGACGACCTTCTCAGGTATGCTCAGCTTTCTATCTTAATAGGAGAGACTGACACGCTGACTACAGCGCCTGGTAGGTGTGCATGTAGGAGATACTCCAGTGAAGAGTGAAAGTCCTCCGGCTGAGGATCATGATCCAAATGATACTCGATCACCTCTCGAACGATTTCGACCTGCTCCCAGAAAAGGACTCAGTGTGACGGATTTGGTCTCGCCTGCCTGGTGTGAGCTACAATACTGGTATTCGTTGAACAAGTATGGACGCATCAAGAGAACACCGATCATGAAGCAGGGGTCCAAAATCCATAAAGAGAAGGAGCGAGAGATCCAGACTGAGGTGCCTGTTGACACAGTCACGAAGGAGGATAGGTTGGGACTTCGCATGTGGAACATGATCCAGGGCATGCGCGCACTTAGACTACAGGGCATCACTCGCGAGTTTGATGTCTTTGGTGTTGTCGATGATCAGGTACGTGAGGGATGTGCAGAGCGAGTCTGGGCGAGGCAGGGGAGCTGGTGTCTGTGATGAGATGATTCGGCATTCACGCTGCGCTGGTTTCTCCCTATCGATTGCGCGTTCATGAAGCTCGCTGTTGCTTAACGCCCGAGCTCTTGTAGCCCCTGAAACACTACTGACCAAATGCTTGTGCTTAGGTAGTGATCGGCAAGATCGATGAGCTCACGTACACCTGTCCCGACGAATCTGAGGAAGCAAAAATTCTTGGTCGAGAGGAGTCGGAGTCGGAGAAGAAGAAAGGCAAGAAGAAGATGACGCTTCTGCCTGATCAGACTACGATGGATGACTTCTTCGGCGCCAGTTCGCAAGATCTGTTCAACAGCCAAGATGCTTGGTCATCAGATGCGCAGCCCAAGCAGACTGTCTACTTGGTCGACATGAAGACGCGCAAGGCGAAGGGCCTTCCAAAGCCCGGCTCGCAAATGCGACCGACGCAGATGCAGCTCATGCTGTATCGCCGCCTGCTCGAAGATCTTGCCTCAAACAGAGTCGAAGCCGATCGCATCTTCGATCGATACCAGTGCGACGCCCACGCCATGTTCAGCGATGCCTTCATCGCTTCCATGGGTGCTATCGACTTCTCGTCGAGCCAGCGAAGTCAAGACGACCAGAACGACGAATTTACCGCCGGCGAGCAAGACGACGATCCTCTCGCCGAGGTTCTGGCTTATAACACTCTGAGCTCGCTGTGGTCACACATGATCGCGGAATTCTCGAGAACAATCTCATCAAATACTCTGTCACCGCTCTTGACAGCCAAGTTCGTCGCATCCGCAACAGGCGAACCCATCGGGCAACAATGCTTTCCCTTCGATGGTAAAATTCTGGATGAGTACGTGGCGTCGACAATGCAATGGTGGAAAGGTGAACGTGGAGCTCGTGGAGTCGACATTGAAGAGGCGTCCTCAAAATGTAGGATCTGCGAATTCGCTGAAGGCTGCGAGTGGCGGAAGAACAAGATCGAGGAAGCCACGCAGAAGTCACGGCTTAGGAATGCTGCGAGGTCACGAAGTCAAATTTGATGGGGTTGCTGGTTGTGGTGGCAGATTTGCTTGCTGTACAAAGGCATGCGCATGGCGATGGTGTTTGATTGCTGGAATATATACCCAGATATGTCGGATGTATTGATTGTGATTTACTGTACGGACATTGTTGCCATTTCGGTCTCTTCTTGCTGTGGTTGTGTCGCGAAAATTGCATGCTGCTCGCGTGCTGGGCTTAGGGTTAGGGTTGAGACGACGATGAGGCATGGTACCAAACTTGAGCTACGGTCTTCATATTGTGCCTGAGTGCTCTTTGATACGGATTTATGTTGTTTGCGTGTTTATGTGGGCTGAACGTCTGGTCTACAGTCGCTGTCGTCGAAAGTCTGAATTCCATACATCTGGAAATTCCGCTTCGCTGGAAAGAGGGCCACGCCATCGTACGCTTCAAGACAGGGGCTGACTCTAAAATGCTGATTCACGCGATAGCAACGGTGACGGACGAGAAGCAATAGAAGAGATCGGCACAGAAAGTACGAGCAGAAGGGCAAGGCTGCAAAGTTGTCGTTGAGCAGCTGCACGTGCATACTATGAGTATGTAGCTGCACCCGATGCTCCTCTGATGCCGCATGGTCCATCACCACTCGGATAGCAGCTCCAAAATGGTACGATGGTACAAATGAGGCCGGTAGAACACCAATGCCTCAGCAGTCACATGTCCTTCGAGCGTAAACAGATAACCTCAAACAGTAAATAACTCATCCTCGTCAATCTCCTTGAACATCTCAATGCACGCCTCATTCCAATGATATCGAGCCTCTGTCGCAGGCTCTGGAGGCTCTGGAATCGCCATAATCGCCATCACATATCGCATGACCTTGCGAATGTAACGCTCATCGTCTCGCGTGATCAACTGATCCCATCTGTAGTAGAAGTCCTCCAGACGCTGCTTTGCGTGTACTGCATGCTCGACAACGATGTTTTGAACCTCCATATTGGCCTCAAGGAAGCTGTTGAGCTCGCAAAGGCCGAAAGTGCAAGCCTCGAGCGCATTGTAACAAACGACTGGATCCGCGGACGTGCGCAGATTTGCGATGTACTCCTCCAATTCTCTCTCGGCCTCCTTGTTCTCCTCATCCTCGACACCAGTGTCTATGAAATTTAACTTGACCTTGACGCCAAGTCGTAGCTTAGCGAGCGGGTAAAGGATCTCCTGGACGTACTCCGTGCCCAGGACCACGTTTTTCAAGACCAGCTGGATCGTGAGCGTCTGTGGGCCTGCGCCCTCATTCAGGACTGCGGCCAAAGCGTAGAGGAATCGATTCGCGCAGCTGGGTTTGTTCTCGAACTTCGGACCTCGTATCCACATGACGATGTCGAGGTTGCTGATGTCTGCCATAGACCAGGGCCAAAGTTTGGTCATGTCGCTTGGCGAAGTCTCATGGGACTGGCTCTCCGCGTTCACTGCGCCTCCAACATCGATGTCCCAATCGCGCGCGACATCAAAATTATCCTTGCCGTCTTCAACATCATTGGAAACGCGCAAAGTATCCTTCTGGGGAATTGCCAACCAAAGAGCGGCGCCAGGCTTTTGTGGGCGATTCTTCGAAAACGTCCACCCAGGGTAGCAGTCAAAATAGACTTGCAGCGAGCTGTCGCGATAGAGCACTCCTCTGGCCTCAGAATACACTTGCTTGCATGTGCGGAGGAGAGCTGGATATCGATCAGGACCATCAAGGCGCCCAGGCCCGCTACTGCGGTCGCCGAGCAATAGATCGTAAATGCGGTTGCGCATCTCTGGTGGCAGATCGAGGAAGCGAAAGTACGACTGCGCGGCATCCAGCTTCTTCAAGAGCGATATCATTTGCCATTTGTACTGAGGTATGGTCGACTTGGCGCGAATAAGCGCTTCTAGCTGCTGTTCGTCCAGGTCGCCATATTGGTAGGTTGACTCTGAGACATCCATGTTAAGCGTAGGATTCGACAGTGATGGTCCGAGGTGATGTTGTGGAATGAAGGGATGTCGTGAATGTATCTTGAAGAGGCGGCGTCTGCTGAAGTCATATGAAACGTTAAGAAAGTGGACAGGAGTACTGAAACTGAAGCACGTGGAAGAGATGAGTGAAGCGCGGAACGGCATCGAGTGAAGCGCACGGGCAGTAACGGTGCTGCAGATTGTGTCACCGAAATGAAGCGGGCTGAAGACTGCTTACTGCACAGAACACCGCCCCAAGCTCTCACGGATCGTGTTCATAGTTATTCTCTCAGCGCGGCTCAGGGCGACATACCAAGGACTTCTCGCGGTTAACCACGCTCGAGCTACGCAAATGCCATCGAGTGCCATCGGACGAGCCACATGGTCGAGAAGGCCTGGAGATGTTCAGGGCTCACCAGCTCAAGGAAAATGCTCACCAAGCATTATGACGCTCATGATTACTGCTTAATGAAGGGTAGGAGTGTACTCGAAGCCTTGCCGTTCGCTAATCGAGGTTAAGTCGTCTGAGATCGTTGCTAAGCAGTCGTGCGTACCTGTCGACTGTGAGAGAACGAAAGATCATGCTACAAGCATACCGATCCCGTCCTAACGCTCACGGGCATCCCATCTATGATACTGCCCGCATCTGCAAAACCCCCAAGGAAATGGCCTTGCCAACACAGCCAGATCAGGTCTTGATTAGCATTATGCTGCTGCGCAGACCTGTGGTGAAAGCATACACAGTCCAGGCCCGGAGGATTCCAGCCCATTCAGAGTTGAGCTCAGTCACCAGAGGCGAGTGCATCTCACGATTGCCAGCATGATATGTGCTGATGCGTAGCCTGAAGTAGTTCTTGCCATGCCTGCGGGAAGCTGGTGGAGTCGGCAAGATACCTGCGGACGGACAGTGACCTCAGGGACTACTCTTCTACGCAAATGGACAAGAGGGTAATCGCTGCATGGGAAAGTGGTAGCTAAAGGTAAGAAGTCAAATATCTTATTAATGGTGAGTGCTGAAGAGGCGGAGACGTGAAAGTGAGGTCAGGAAACTCAAAATCGATGATCAAAGTCGACGATCTGATTGGGCGGCAAAAGTACAGCTCCGTTTATCCTCGCATTGCCATCACACAACGCCTCTCCCCTCGCCACGACACTCCACAACACACAATGTCGGCACCAAGGACGTTAATCGCGCTGGCGCGCTCGCGGCCTGCTACCACCTCACGCATTGCCGCCGCTGCCACACGATCGGCCGCTTTCTCGACCGGAGCAGTGCGGCCGAAACCAGCCCTCGGAGGACAGACAGAAGGACCACCACCAGATGGCTTCCGGATACCGCCACCACAGCGATGGAACGAGCAGAAGGAGAGCGTATGGGATCAGGCTGGAAAGTACTTCCTGCTCACTGAGATGATGCGAGGAATGTACGTGCTGCTTGAGCAGTTCTTCCGACCACCGTGAGTCCAAGACAGCCATTGCCACAGCAGCGAGCGGCAGGGAAGCAGCAGGCTGACTTCATACTCCCAGGTACACAATCTACTACCCTTTCGAGAAGGGTCCGATCTCACCCCGATTCCGTGGCGAACACGCACTTAGACGCTATCCGACCGGCGAAGAACGATGCATTGCCTGCAAACTATGCGAGGCTATTTGTCCAGCACAGGCAATCACAATCGAGGCAGAGGAGCGAGAAGACGGCAGCAGAAGGACGACGCGCTACGACATTGATATGACCAAGTGCATCTACTGCGGATACTGTCAGGAGTCTTGCCCTGTTGATGCTATTGTGGAGAGCCCGAACGCAGAGTACGCAACTGAGACACGAGAAGAACTTTTATACAACAAGGAGAAGCTTCTGCATAATGGTGACAAGTGGGAACCAGAGTTGGCTGCGGTGGCAAGAGCAGATGCACCATACAGGTAGTACGGGGAAGTGGAGATATTGTGCGAAAGAGGAGTAGATGCCGCAAAGGCTTCGAGGCGACACATCACGCAGCAGTTTTCTATGTCTAGTAGCGTGCTACACTACTGTACATATCAACAAAAGATGCATTATGTCCAATACCAGAAGTGCCAGTAGTTGAGCTCGAACGGCTGCCAAGTGTTTGCCATGAGAAGACGGGCAGTGCAATCAGCGATCAACGGTATTCTTGAGCTATAGCCGTCCAGCGAGGCCGGCACTGTATACACGTACGGCTGAGGATTAAGTATTCTGCATCTATATTGTTGCACCGAGCAAGACCGAAATGACCAAGGCGCCTTCCTCCTCACCATGAGAAAGTGCGTTTCAAGCGATCTCTTCCCTTCTATATCAAGGCTTGCACACCTCTTTGCCGGTGTCGCACACTCTGCTTCACGCATCATCTCTACAGGTACCAACAAGTCGACCGCCGACGTAAGTATACAAGTCGCTCGTGATAAGCCTGGCTCATAGCTCAGGGCTCCATCTGGCAAGACAGACAAGCTGAGTGCGCCGGTCATGCTCTACGCTGGATCCTAATCATCCTTCCAGATCACTCTGATGAGAACGCACACGGGTTCTCTCAGAGCCAAGTCGACATGCTCGTCGAAGATCAGGACCAAGATGTGCGGCATGACTCCAGGACAACAGGCTAGGTCCAAGACTTCGATACCTTCCACGTCTTGGAAAGTAAGAACTTTGATCAGACAAGAGCTGTCTGTTCCAGGTGATCCGGCTCACGGCAAGATCCCTCACTATTGCAAGTCACAAGGCACAAGTCACAGCACTCTGCGACGCAGCAGTGCCGATGTTGCTGCCCTCCTGGAGGTACATCAAACGACTTCCGGAGGCCCAGATAGGTCGCCTAGGTTACAAGGCCTCTCCTAACCAGGAATCCCTCGAAGAGCTCCTCGACCTGACCTTGGCTGTACTTCAGAGCATCGGAAACCGTTTGCAAACTTGTTGTTGCTGTAGCAGTGTTACAGACAACGACAGAATCGCGATGGCGACGACGTCGCGTCGTCAAACCACCGGACCGAAAGACGGACAGAGTGCGGTTGTTGTCGGCATGTTCCAAAAGACCCAACATTCGCTTTGGTGGCATTCCAGAACCAGCTTAGGTCCTTCCGCGCTAAAAGCTCCAGGCCACGCGAGGGAGCTCGTGCTCGTCGGCAAATGCTCCCTCCTCCTTTTCTACTGCGGATCCTAGCCTCGAGCAGAAGGACAGCACAAAGAAATGCATTCCTCTGCAACAAGCTGAAGCCGCGAAAATGGTAGAATCCGGCCTAAGAAAATCACATAGACGCACATTCAATAGCCTTATCGTCCCCTCAATATCCAGTGGAAGCACGCGACCGAATAGCGCTAGCTTTGATGAGATAAATGAGAGTTTGCAAGGGTAAGCATTGGTGTGGAAGCCAGTCCACATGGACCTGCATCTTCAACATCAGCATCCGCTGCTCACCGTGGAGCGCACTCCACAGGCGTCGATTCTTCCGGCCATTCTTTAGACAGCCGCCTCCCTTTTCTCCGTCCCTTCTGTTTCAACTGCTGCAGCGGAACCTGTATTCAACAGGAACTTCATCGCGTCCACAGGCGTCCTTCGAAGCTTTGTCTCATAAACATTAAGCACTATCGGCTAGCCAACGGTCATACCGGATCATTTCTACCCTCTCGAACGGTCGAGAACCAGACTGCTTGAAGCAGTGACAGCTTCTCAAGTCAACAAAAGACTTCAATTGAAAGATCTGGTCCTAGGATCTCCATATAAACTGCATCAAATCACTTTGTCTCGAATACACCCAGTTCCAGAGAACAGCATTTCACAATAGCACTCGGTACACGCCTTCAGCAAGGTTTTTCGCACGACATCGCGGACTGCATCGACGTTGTCAGCCCTGCAGCACACAGAGAGCCGCGACACGGGACGCGAGCGCGTATAAGATCTAGAGGAACGCCTGAGAGGAGCGCAAGCATACCGCCTTTCCTTTCCAGTCACGACTGCTCTTCGACTTCTGCGCTTTAAGCAGCATTCTAAGCACGATGGGTCTAGTCGACAAGCTGCGAGCAAAATACGAGATATACCGCCTCGAACAACGATATACGAAACGCGAAAAGCGGACCACCTGGATCTCGAATGCACAATATGTTGACGGAGAATACGTTTACAACCACAACACAGGTGGCAGCGGTACCAGCTCCACAAACAGCAGCTTTGGCAGTGGAAACAGCAACAACAATGGAAAGCGGAAATCCAGGATTCTTTTCTCATGAGCCGCAAAAATGTATTCCTTAAAGGAAGGGCGTGGAGTGACATGCCTCGCCTGCATGAACCTCAGTGGAACGACCAGAAATGAAGGCGAGAGCAGAGCTCGCCGCATTTTCAGGCAAGACCTGGCTTGAGGCCAGATCTTACGATTGATGGGCACACGTCGACACCAGATTTGAAATGTGCACGACGCTGCCTGATTCAAAGTGGCAGCTCGCAATGCTTATGCTGCGCTCGCAGCGATTTGCGTAAAGCCGAACAGTACGGCTACGGAAGCCTCTCTTTTGTGTGGTTGCGGGTACAAGGACGATTGACGGGAAACACAGAACTCAATGTGGTTTGTGATCTATGTAGCGGGATTTGCTGTAACAAGGAGGGAAGGAACCTATCATTGACAATGTGTCACACGAGGCGAACATGTAGCTCAGAGCCCTACTTATATGATATGATATTGAGCCTATGAAACTGAACGTTTGATTGTTTCTCATCTCAGCACTTCGCCTGACAGAAACTCGCCTAGGTAAACGCCAAGACCTGCACCTCGAAGCTCCTCCAGCTCCGACCAAGTCCTACCACGCATCCAGCTTGAACGGCCATCTCTCCTACACCTGCCCTTCCCTTCATGCAATGCTACAGGCCCATCAGGCGGTCTGTCTGCTGCGCTCACAATGCATACAATGTCAAGCTAGCACTTCGAGCCGCGTTCGGCACCACGACGAAACGGAGCAATGCCAATGACGGGAAAGATGCGCCAGATGAAGACATTCCTTCACTATGGGAGAGTGGCAATTGGAAGCCTCTTGAAGTGAACCCCGAGCCGGAAGAGATTAAAGGCCCAGAAGGGGAGCCTGTTCAATTACCACGCGAAGACGATGCACCAATAACCAAACAGCCACTTTTCAGCGGCGTGCGCTTTGTCAAGAGGGACTACCCGCAGGATGTTTTTGCGACCAAGACAGATGCGGGATACCATCGAGGGGATTCTCAGGAGACATCAGAGGAAGATGGTGACTTCTACGACGGTCGTATGGATGTGAATAAGTTGGAACACATCAAGTCAACTGCTTGGCAGAAGCCTATTAGAACACTGTCCGACCGGCTTTATCAGATCAGTGATCCGAGGGCCAAATGGATCAACCAGATGTCACCTGTCATGCAGGACAGGTTGAAGGAGAAAGTCTTCAATTACACACCATACAGTGTGCTGCCTCAGAAGAACCACTCTTCTCTGCAAGAGCCTCCGCCGTGGGAGAAGGAGATCCGCAAATCTCGACTGCACGGTATGATTCAGTTCGATGAAGAGCTCAAGGGATTTGCGGAATGGATACAGCTTACAGCAAACGAGAGGATGGCGAGAAATGCTGTCGTGGAAGAAACCATGAATCTGGTTAAAAACTCGTTGAAAGACGACGTGTCGATCACAACAAAAATGGAGCTTCATGGCTCTGAGCAGACCGGACTTGCACTGCCTTGGTCAGACATTGATATTCGAATATGGGATGGTCGGGAAGCTCCTGTGAAAGCAGGCCACTCCGCAGCTCGCCTCTTACATCGACTACGCCTCATGGCCGATGCAATGCGAAGCAGCGACAAATGGACACTTGTGACCGTTCGAGACGCGGCATATCCCATCTTGAACGCGCAACACATAGAATCCGGCTTGGACGTCCAAATAGTCGCCGGCAACGACTCACACGCCCAAGAAGCTGTCGTCAAGCAATGTCTCGCAGACATGCCCTACCTCCGCACCGTCTTCTACGCAGTCCGAACATTCTTCAGCATGCGCAAACTCAACGACGTCTTCACCGGCGGCCTAGGCTCCTACGGAATCTTCGTCCTCCTCGTCGCAACCCTCCTCCGAAACCCCGTAAGACCAAACAAATACAAATCATCCAACCAAAGAGGACCCCAACACCCACACGCAACAGCTTTCATCAACTTCTTCGAAACCCTCACACCAGAATTTCCCGGTTCCGGAGGCAGGAGGCCCCAATCCATCAACCTCAAAAAATTCGCCATAGCCTGTTTCCCACGCACAAAATTCCTCAAACACGCACCCTCCCCAGACCTTCACAAATACATGCTCTTAGCCGAGAAAAGAGGCGACAAAATCCGTGCGGGTCAATGGCGAATGTCTCAAAGAAATGTCTGGATGCCTTACCTCCTCACACTCCAAGATCCTGCAAACCCTCACAATGATCTTGGACGTAAGACTTATGCGATAAAACATATTTTGGCGAGTATTGCGACCTGTGAGAATATCTTGCGAAAACAGATCGCGGATATGAATCGGTGTTTTAAAAATAAGAAGCCTTGGCCGGGGAAACCGTTGCTGGTGATGTTTGTGGGGAGACCGGATGTTGAGTATGAGGCGAGGAGGGAGAAACTTGAGACTTTCGGGTTGAAAGTTGCGAGGGAGACGGGACAGGTTTGGAAGAAGCATATAGTTGGTGGGGATGTGAAGGAAGTGAAGAAGAGGACAAAACCGGATAGAGTGGATCAGAGAGGCAGTGAGGATGGAGCGGTTAATATAAGGAAACAAATGGTAGAGTGAGCTCATGAATGGCATGATATCGAAGTTTTCATTCATTCCAAGGTCTACTTTCAGACTTGCCTTCTATTCCTCTCCTTTCGACCGGCTCTGATCGTTCGCCCTCATTAAGATGTCTTGCCTACTACGCCGATGCTAATGCTTTCATCATCAGAGTCTATGACCACCAAACGCCAGCTCACAATCTATCTTGTATCCGGAACCGAGCCCTCTACGATTGCTACTGCACCGGCATTGCCAGCATCAGTCGAACCATTGAGAAGAGAAATGCAGGAAATGACATCTGAAGGCTCGAGAAGATGCCACGTCGCGAGAGTCTGTTTGGTCTTAGCACCGACTGTTACGGCGAAGCGATGTTGCTCAGGCAGTTTGGACTGGCGGAGAGTGCGGAACATGTCTGTACACGAAAGTCAGTAATGGCTTCACGAGGGTAATGGGAGATGCTTTTGGCTTACCTTCATCAGTAAAGTCATCACCAAGACAAAGCACAAAATCCGGTGCCTTCTCGCCATACTCGCTTACCAAACGACGAGCAATTTCGCCCTTATTGACGAAACGAGGTCGAACTTCCAGGTTCGCTTTGCCGGTCATGACTTCTACGTCCCATTTCTTCGTCACGTATCCTTCCAGAGCCTTTTGGCATTCGCGAGCTTGGAAAGCTCCATACTCGGGATCTGCTCGACGATAGTGCCATGTCAGAGCAATCTTCTTGCGCTCGATGAAGCTGCCTTGTGTTCGCTCGGAGAAGTGGTTGAAGACTCGGATGACCTCGTCTTGCCATGACATGTCAAGAGTTTCGGTCAAATTCTCCCAATCACTGGATCCGGGATGACGCATGAAAGAGCCATGCTCTGCTGATAGACCGAGCTCTGAGATGTGACCCATCCATTCATCGAGGAAGGCTTGGTCACGGCCGCTGATGATCCAGACCTGGTTCTGCGGATCCGAGGCCAGAGTCTTGAGCGTGCGAATCACTCTGTCAGACGGTATGGCGGATTGCGGATCTTTCACGATTGGAGTCAGAGTGCCGTCGTAGTCAAACATGAAGAGGCGGCGGGAAGAGTCGCGATACTGCTGCAACAACTTGGCACGATCGAGCGCCGGCGTGGCAACTGACTGATCATACGAAGCCAGGTTCGTGAGCAGACGCCGGATGAAGCTGTTGGTCCAGTATTGCACTGTGTTCGAGGTAACGTGCTTATATAAAAGCTCGTGTTGCTGTTGCTTCTCAGCCGGAGTCATGGTCAGCGCCGTGTGTATCTCGTCGGCAGTACCACCAAGATCCCAAGGGTTGATGTGGATGGCATCTCCTAAGCTGCCTGCTGTTCCAGAGAATTCCGAGATGATCAAGGGACCGTGATTCTCTCGCTGGCTCATCACGTATTCCAATGCGGTAGTGTTCATACCATCACGGACGCTCGTGATCAGGCCCAGGTCAGCGATTCGAAGCAGGGCAAAATACTCTTCTTGTGACAGGTACTGTGGGTAGTGTTGAACTGGCGTGGAGCTGAGAGAGCCGAAAGCTCCATTGATCCTGGCCACCAGTTCAGAGATCTTGTTTGCAGTCTTGTCGCCCTTATCGTCGCGCTCCTCAATGCTTGTGGGGCTCGTGACCTGGATAAGAACGACATTTTCACGCCATTCAGGATGACGTTCGAGGAAAATCTCGAACGCCTGCAATTTCTGGGCTACACCTCTTACAGTGTCTAGTCGATCTCGACCAACAATGACTTTCTTGTTTTGATAGATCTCGCGCAAGGCTTTCATCTTCTCGGTCACGCCAGGAGAATCGAAGGCCACTCGACGAGTTTCTTCCGCATTGATTCCGATGGGGAAAACATCCACGGGCACATGCGCGCCATATGCATCCACGCCAGCAGACGACGAATCAAAGCCGAGGATGCGTGTGCAGCAGGAGGAGAAATGTCTGGCATAACTGTATGCTTGGAATCCGATCATGTTGGCTCCTAGAACTCCTTCAAGAATCTCCTTTCGTCGAGTCAAGCATCGATAGTATTCGCTGCTGGGAAAGGGTACGTGAAGAAAGAATCCAATGTAGACGCTCGGCAGTCGTTGTCGTAGTAGGCTGGGCAGCAATAGAAGGTGATAGTCGTGAATCAGGATAATGTCGCCAGGTTTGTACACGTTGATGATGGCATCTGCGAAAGCTTTGTTCATGCAGTAGTAATCTGCCCATGTTTTGCGAAGGTCTCGACCATCACTCGGCTCATTTTGCTTGTAGTGAAATAATGTGAACAATTCGTGCTCGCCATACCGCCGCCATCGCTGCTGATTGTGGAAGGTTGCCACTTCGTTCTCGTCGATATCGTCCCACAACCAGACAGGAGCGACATGTCCACCGGATTCTAGCTCTAGTTGCTTCTCCAACTTCCGCCGGTCAGCAAGTGGAATGTGCAGATCTGAATAGTCTCCAGGTTGTACAGGCTTCTCGGTTTTGTTCACCGGAATTGGGGCAGATGCCTTGTTGAGCGGTACCGAATCCATTGAGGTGACGCCGTTAGTGTTCGCAGACTGATCTTTGCGACGAAATACTCGGTCTATCTCTCCAGTCCAGCCGACAAGTGTATGCTTCCAAGGCGACTCTGGTGAGGATAGGTATGTGAAAGAGTCGAAAAGAGCTGAAGTTCCTCTCCTAGGTTTAAGGTCCTGCGATGATCTTAGCTTGACTGGCAGTTTCTCGATTTACTCAACTGTACAACGCACCCATTCACCAGTGGTGGTGTAGCCAACCTTGTATGGTACACAGAATGCGGCGCTGATCACGTTTCCGCTGAGACTTAAGCTAGGATGCGCGCTACGCGGATCTATGAGCTCTGCATCAGGTCTTGACGGCTGACCTGTGAGACTCAATCGCCGGAGAAGCTCTTCACCATTTCGAGCGCCGGCTGCTGCTTGGGAGGCTCCGCTCTCAGCAGATCGTGCTGAATGGCCATATTCGATGGATCCATCAGCGCCAATCGACTCCAGAACGTGTTGCGGAGGATTCCGAGTTATGTGCGATCCTGTACTAGGAGGAACATAGGTCTCGTTGCTGACAGTTGGAGTGACCGGGATACTGGTATTGGCCTCGCTCAGTGCTGGATTTTCGGTTTCCTGCCTGACGGCGGAGGGCCGAGAATTGCTAGACATTTGCCAACCTCGACAAGCGAGGCCTTGATCCAAGGCTTTCCACTGCAACACGCAAAAGTCAGTGACACTGTTGAATGGTGCCGTACAACTCCGAAGCAGAAGATCATTGGCAGAGTGGCGTCTCAGCCGACTCAGATCTTTGTAGCTCGAGCTCTAGCTATGGCTCGGCAACCTCGTGGCAGACAGTGGTGCTAGTGAAGCAAATAATTGAACTCACAGTCGTGCCTGCTGCTAGGTCAATTTGACAAACAAGAGCTTCAGGTCGCTATCGTAGGATTGGTATTTGAGGGCGTGAGCTGTTTGCGGCAGGTAGAGCGGTACCACAGGCTACCACAGGCAATGTCGGAAAACGAGCGAAGGGGTTCGGCGAGGAAAAGTCCTCAAGGAAAGATGTTGTAGGTATGAAGTAAATCTATCGCTAGGCTCTAGTCTCAGCGAATCGGGCCGCAACCTTGACGGCCAACCGCGTCACAAACGTGGCTGCCGCAGCATTCACTGTCACGAGCTTGAGAAATGCATCACACACGCTCCTGAAGGACGACGAGCTCGTCACAAATGGCATCGACCTTCTCTCTAGACATGACGGCTATTATCCTCCAATGTTTCTCATTCCGCCTGGAATCGCCCAATCCACTGTGACCCCATCTCCGCTTCATGTCCTGAGGGTCTGGCCACGCTGGCTCCAGAAGATTCCTGTACCTATCAATGTGGCCGCACCGATGCACGAAGTCTGAGAGTATTGATGACAAAGTGCTCATCAACAAAGATTCGCGATTGACCCTTGGTGATCGATAGGACTGATAAGGCGTGGACCTGATGGCGGGTAAACAAACACAGCGCCCGCTAGCTATTGTTTTCACACTTCCAAGAACAAGTTGAGCAGCGTATCAGCGAGATGGATCAGCAACTCTCAGCCTGCGCGTTTCACCGCGATTCAGCCTCTTGCCGCTGCCAGTGCCGTCCACGATCTTCCTCACGGTGTTTCATCAAGAAGACAGCGGCGGCTCTCGCTGTGTTGTCAAGTGACGATGTCAAAGTGGGGCGGACTTTTGACCCCTCGTCCTCGTTCTCAAAGCCACTGCTCAATTTCGACTCCCGCTGCCTCAAACAAGCAGCTGTTACTGTGATTGTTCTAGCTCAACGACTCGACAGATCTCCCGCTGCCCGCACGCAGCATACCACCCGCTACAATGGCTGAAGAGGCTGCTGTCGGTATGTCCATCCACTTTCTACGCGCTTCATCCCACCATTTGCAGTTGCACGCAAGCTTGTGACTGACCCTTTGAAACAGACTACAGCCTCGCCAATCCCGACACGTGAGCTCACTCTGCCCTATGGAAACATGCCATGCAATAGTCGCTGACCAGTTTGAAGTCTGACCAAGTACAAGACTGCTGCTCAGATTGGCCAGAAAGTCCTCGAGACTGTCTCAGGTCCGCTGCTCACCTCTCCCCGCGAAGTTTTGCCTGGTACTGATCTGAGCAGGATGGTGCACCGAGGGAACTAAGATCATCGAAATTTGCCAGCGCGGTGACAAGCTCCTCGAAGATGAGGTTGCCAAAGTCTACAAAGGCAAGAAGATCACCAAGGGCATTTCGCACCCATGCACAGTCTCGCCAAGCACATACGTGACGCCGTACACTCCCCTCGTATCCGATACCGAAGAGGCCGAGAAGACGCTGCAGGCTGGCGAGCCCGTCAAGATCCAGCTCGGTGCCCAGATTGATGGATTCGGTGCCATTGTTTGCGACACTGTCATTGTGCAAGCCAAGGGTGAGAAGGCTCTCTCAGGAAGACCAGCAGATCTCATGCTCGCGACTTACTGGGCAAATGAGCTTCTGCTTCGATTGATGCTTCCACCAGGCCTGTTAGCTCAAGGTTCGGAGGAAGAGAAGAAGAAAGCTCAAGCCACGAAGCCATACAGTCAGTCCAAGATTACGCAGCTCCTCGAAAAGCTGGTCAAGAGCTATGATTGCAATCTGGTAGAGAACACAACTTGCTGGCTCTTTGACAGAAATGAGATTGAGAGCAAGAAGAAGATCATCCTTGCGCCAGGCGAGGGCGTGAAGGGTGAAGGTCTGCCAGAAATTGGGGAAGTCTGGGGTGTCGAGATGGGGGTCAGCATTGGTTCTGGAAAGGTGAAGAGTCTTCCAAACAGACCAACCCTGCATCGTAGGACAACCACGACATACGGCTTGAAGCGCGAGTCCTCGAGAAAGACGCTGTCCGAAGCCCAGAAGAAGTTCGGCACTTTCCCCTTCAGTCTGCGACAGTTGGACGACGAGCGTGCTGGCAAGGTCGGTGTAGTCGAATGCGTGCGTGGCGGAGTCATCCGCCAATACGAGGTTATTGGTTCTACAGACGGCGAGCCCGTCAGCCGACTCTTCACAACTGTTGGTAAGTTGAGATTCTACAAAAATATACAACGGAGTAAAGAATTGCACTGCTAACAAATTCTAGCGCTCACCAAGAACGGCATTCAAAAGTTGGCTGCACCACCAAAGCCAGATCTATCACAGTGGAAGTCAGACAAGAAGATCACAGACGAAGAGATCCTCAAAATCCTGGAGCAGCCTCTCAACAAGACCAGCACCAAGGCTAAGAAGCCAAAGAAGAAGAAGTCCAAGGCTGCCAAGAAGGCTGCTGCAAAGCCAGAGGAGGAAGAGGACGATGACGATGACGATGAGGACGACAGCGACGACGATTAAGCGCTTCTCGTGCAATCTCTCGCATCATTATGAACATCATGGCAATTGGCGTCGCCTACCTGCATGGCAGAACATGGTTCGCGGCCACTCTACCCGTGTTGCCAGGGTGGCAATTCAGCATGATCAGGGACGGTAGCCGTAGCAGATGCCGCTACAGATAACCTGCACTGAAGCACCTTTTGTCACAAAGGACAAGAGGAATCTTAACATAGTGCAGATAAAACAGAAATGGCAAAATCAACTGCAAAGTGAGATATGCGTTGCACCCTGCTATTGTCGAGTCTCAGACTCGCATTGCGAGACATCGAGTCAGCATAATGCCCAAAAGTCGTGAAAGAGGCATCGGACTCCGGATGCACTCCAGTCTTGCGACGAACGCGAGAACGTGAGTAGAGTATCGATGACCGCAAGAACAAGCGAAATATATGCAGTGTGTAGTTCAATGCAAAAGAAAATAAGGCCGGGAGTTCCACCGCGTAGTGTAGTCGTCGTGTGTTTGCGAGTTTGGCACGGGCCCCCTCGGCTTGCACCTCGCTCTCACAGATCTCCTTCTCTCTTCACGAAGCCTAACCACTGGCACGCGTAATTCGCGTTCAGCGCCACGACAGAGCACAACAGCCTGCGAGGGTGTTGCATCGTCCTGGGTGACTATGTTCCTGCCTGCAAAATTGTCGCGACACGCGCTAACAAAGTATCACAGTGACGATTGCGACACGATTATGCCCGGCACCCTCGCTTCGCTCAGAGATCACGAGCGACGAAGCAGTTCTCACGGACCCTCCGAGGCAAGTACGAGGGACGCAGGCAAAGGTGCAGGCAAGGAGAAGGGAAAGCAAAAGACATTCATGGATCGCTGGGTAGAGCCTGCGCTGCAGGCTCCCAAACCGAGTTATCAAGATCATGGCGCAGGGCCGTACGGCGTGTTGGAGCACATGCAGCCCCTTGGAGAAGCACCGAGCGCGAAGGTCAAGCAGAGGGTGAAGGCAGATGGGTCGCGAAAGTCAGTGCTGGGGCGAAGCGCTGCCGCTGTGGGAGCAGATGCTCAGGATACCCCGGAAGGGACACCAGCACCTTCTGGGCCCGTTTCGCATTCTGTAGAGCCACCGGCCACTCAGCCGATAGTGATCGATGATGACAGAGATGGAGACTATGCGCCGACAGTGAATGGCAAGAAGAAGGACCGTGCCACCAGAACGCGAACAGTGAAGCGGAAGAGCGAATCTGCGACATCCGCCACCCCAACTGTGCCATCAATCAAACGACACTCTCCTCCATCTGCACCTACACCAAAATTCGAGTACGACGGGGCCAAATTGCATAGGGTTGTTGAGGCTGCAAAACAGCGTGCCATCGAAGTTGGGAAGCCGGATCTTGCCGCAGCTGTCAACGAAATTTACGAACAGAGCCTGTTGGACTACAAGCTGCGACTACTTCTTGAAGCTATTCTTACCCAAAACGCCACTGCACAACAAAACAACGAGTTTCAAGACTACGTGAGAAGAGCCAAAAAGAAACTGAAGGACGCCAAGAATAAGGCACGGCAGCCGCCGGACTCGAAAGCGAACGGAACAGAGCAGAAGACTTCTGAAACTCCCCAGCCACTTTCGACAAAGCTCACTTCAGCACCAGAACCATCATCTGCGCCTGAAACCTCTCTTGCCATCCCATCTACAGAAAAACTTGAAAGTCACACGCCAAAGATATCTCTCAAAGTCAAGTCACCAGCCAAGGATCCAAACCGTCGTCGCTCCGGTCACGGCAATATGTCAATCTCACCGAGGAAGCGCTCAGGCAGCGTGGGTAGCGACTCGTCGCTCACATCGCTCACCTCGAACGAGGACGACAATGATATGGACCTTGACAGCCCTGGCGATCAAGCAAGTGGTGCGACAGGCCCAACCATCAAACTGAACGGTGTCAAAGGCAAAGACCATGCGGCTGAGCGAGGCTCTCTTGCAGTCCCAGGCGGCTCCGTCAAGCGCTCATCGGCGGAGGCGGAACTCGACCAAGATCAAGCTACGCGTGATATGGCTGCCAAGAAGCAGAGAATGAGTGAGAGCCAAACGCGCGACTACGAGTATGCCGAGAGTAATGTGCGTCCTACAGTGAGAGCGCCGAAAACGCGAGCCCTTCAGCGTCTCGTTCCACCACCCGTCAAATTGGAGCAGAATGGCAGCCGTGCCGCAAGCACCCGAGGAAGCAGAGCACCATCTATGGATCTCGACTCACCTCTCTCCGATCTATCTCCAGCAACTTCTCGGCAGAGCACTCCAAGACTGCAGAAAGCACCACCAAAACCCGCCGGCAAAAAAGCCAAAACCAAGCAATCGTAAGTCAACCATTTCTTTGCAAGTTCAATACACCAGCACATGGTCTGAGCACATAAACGCTCCTCTTGGGCGCTCGAAAATGTCAGAGACATGTGCCACGTGTCTGATGCTTGGAATGTGCCATCCTCTGCTCAATTTGAGGCCTTCCTTTTCTCGGTGCGGGGCTGAAATAGCATCGCACGAATCCATCACCTGGTATAGAAAGCAGATACTGACTATCATCCCTATCAACAGGCCCGAAAAGAAACAGCAGGCAGCCTTCAGTGGCATGTCAGGCGTTGGTGGCGCAGGAAGAGACAGCCCAAACGGGGATGATGACAATGAAGTGGTAAGACAACGCGCAGGCAGCGCGCTAACTTTCCTTCCCTCGCTTCCACAACTTTCTTCTGCACAAATCGCACAACACCATGCATCTTCCTCAACGCCGCGTTTCATCTCCTCATTTATTTGCTCTATTTCCTGAGTATGCAAAGCAAGGTCTAATACATGATGTGCAGGCTTCAGAGAATAACGACTTCTGTTCGGCCTGTGGCGGCAGCGGCTATCTGCTTTGTTGTGACGGGTGCGATAGGTCGTTTCATCTCACCTGTCTCGATCCACCGCTTGAGGAAGGGGCCAAAGAACTTGATGAGCCGTGGTTCTGCTTTATCTGCGTTGCAAGGCGTCCTGCGATCCTCGATTCGCCCGAAAAGCCAGCTCGAGGATTGTTTGCTCCGCTGTTCAGTGGGCTGAAAAAGCGCAATCCATGCAATTTTGTCCTGCCCGAAGACATCAGGAATTTCTACGACGGTGTCTCTACAGACAAGAATGGCAACTTCGTCGAAGCCATGAGTGGGAAACCGACTCGGTAAGACTGCAGCCGTCACAGATTGACAAATTTTACTAACAATTTTTCGCAGCGGCAAACCAGGATACTCTGATGACCAGCCCGATTACTACAAGCTGCGTGATAGCAAGGGCAATCTGGTGCTCTGCTACTCCTGTGGAAAGTCCTCACAACAGCTCGCAGGCCCGAAAAGGCCTATCGTCACTTGCGATCATTGCTCACAGCACTGGCATCTGGACTGCCTCGACCCTCCTCTTTCTAACCCTCCGGCGCTCAATCAGAATGGCAAGAAGGTTGTGGACTGGATGTGCCCTCTGCACGTCGACAAAGACCTGCGCAACATCGACACTGCGTTCTTGAACCGTCGCCGCGTCCATGTTCGGAAACCCAAGCACCCGCGAGTGATGGAAACGTCACTGAGTCGCGGTCATGTCAATAACGGAATCATCGACATCTTCGAAGATGAGTCTGACGCATCTGACTCGGAGTTCTTCGACCAAGATGACGGCGGGATGGTCTATAAGCTACCCGAGAAAGGCATCAAGTTGGACTTCATCGACAAGATCAAAGAGTGCGTCATGTTGTCCGATCATTGTTGCGGCATACGCTAATATTATTGCAGCACTCGCATCCAGCAACTTCGCGATGAGCGCGCGTACCAGCGTCTCGAACAGCAAATTGCCGCAACGTACCCCAGCGCACTTGAGCAAGCCAACTTCGCAAAACGACCTTTCAATGAACAACAGCTGGCACTCAATCTCGCCCAGTTCGCAAGCGAGAACAAAGATCTTGACCTTGGCAGTGACCAGGTGGAGAACTTGGTCGGCACGTTAATCGTAAGTCTTCGCTGCCCCTTACTCTTAGCCTTGCAACATGACGTCAGCATCGTGATACTAATCAAGTCATGCAGGCCGAAGCTCCGTCTGAAGTCGTGGAAGAGATCATGGCGGCCGAAGACGCCGAGAAGACTAGATCTGCACCATCTGTTGTACCGCCTTCGCCTCCAGCATCGGAACAGACACTGGAATTGTCTGCTGAGCAACGGAAAGAGTTGCAAATGCTGCAGGAGCTGATCCGGCGCAAGCTCGAGAGCAGCAAGACCTGAACGGAGCTCACCCTCAAATTCCTTTTCAAACCATCCATGAAACAAACCTACGAAACAGAATTCTGTGTCCAGAAGTCACGAGGAAAGACCATGGGGTGCCTTGTCTCACGGCTTTGACCGGGCTGGGCTTGCACTCTTTTGGACTCTTCCATCCCTCGGCAGGATCGCGGCCGCACACGCCGCCCATCTCCCGCACAGCGATACCCAGTCTAGTGCAGAGTCTCTGATGACTTTATCTGTTCAGAACAGCACCACACGGGGAAGGATATCTCGCTATGCGAACATCGCTGGTGCTGAGATATACAAGAAAAGTTCACGGTTGACACGACCCCAGCATTCCTTAACATCAGGAAGATTTTACCCAAATCGAGCATCACTATCCTATGCAGCTATCGAAATCATTGATGAAAGACAACATGCGTGGAAGTTGGCAAGTTGCAAAGCAAGAGGCTGAGAAGCAGCCGGGAAGAAGGCTGCAGGATTGGTTTGTGCTTTTGGGGCGATTGAGTCGGTCTCACGGGACAGGATCAGCATTAGTTTGGCCAACCATCTTTGCTGCGGCGTTGCAGACGCTCGTGCTCATAGTGGTCGATATGTAGCAATCGACGACAATAGGAAGTCCTCTGAAATGAGATCACTAGTTTCAGCATCTCATCAACTATAGGCGCTTGCAAATCTGCGCACTTTCCCAACGCTCCTTCTAACCATGTGCTATCGAATGAGTCCCTTCTTGACCCCGAGAGAGCAGGCTGAAGAGGAAACTGCGCCATAGATGGCATAAGACTCGAAAGATCTGGTAGGTCTAGGGTACTGAAGAGACCGCTGCACAGCTAGACGTGCTTCTCCAACAGAGTCTATGACCCTGCGTCCAGTCTTGCAGACAGAACATCGTGGACAGCGTCAAAACTCGGAGCGACGCTGAGTGAGCCAGTTCACATTATCAGCCTTGGAAACATGAAACCAAGCAAGTCTTCAGAATCATCATATTTTGATATTTCATTTATATAGTACGTCACGTCTCTGTCTACCTCCTTCTCGGCCTCCCAGCAAGTCTATCCTCTACAGCAGCGATATGATTCCTGTTCTTCAAATGTACGCCGAAATGATCGATGACTTTATCTGGAATCGCGGTATAAAGTTTTCCAGGACAGTCGTTGCATTTGATTCTAGGCAACCATTGGAATTTTCGACCTTCGGGTACTGGGTCGCCGACGGAGAAGGAGCCTTTGGTGAGTTCGCCGGTTTCGACGTTGATAACGTACGATCGCATCAGAGGGGTGAAGTCGCCGTCTGGATGGGCTTCTTTGAGTTGTGCTAATGCGGAGTCGAGCCAAGGCGGTGGTGGAGGCTAGGAGGTTTGTGAGCATGAGATGGATGATATGAGGTCGGTAGACTTACTTCTGATTCTGGAGCAGGCCAGCGGTCTACGGTCACTGCTCCCTTGGAGTCATAGGTCACGTTAGACTGCTGTCTCACTGATGAAGGTGCTCGAGAGTGGGATCCATTCGGTTGCGGTGTGCCTCGTGGTGGCAGAGACCTTGGAGTCATTGATGGCGTCGAAGTCGCTCCTCGACCGGGTGTGCCAGGTGCGAGATTTGCAGGTCCGGAGGCATATCCAGATAGCGGGAATTCTTTTGCGCGCTTCTTCGCCTGGAAGTCATCCCACCATTTCTTGTATTTCTGACGGCTGATGTGGAGCTTGACGATAAGCGTCTCATCATCGGCATCCGCTTCCTCGCGAAGCCTACTAGGTCTCGCCGAGCTTCGCGGTTCTGGAACTGGGGCGCTGAGGATTTGAGAATCGGGTGTTTGTGATCGTCCGTAGCCAGCACGCATATTGATCTGGGCTGCTGCAGCTGCGCCACGCATTCCGCGGGTACGTGCAGTGCCTGCAGTAGGTAGCGCTGCCGGGGCTGGAGACTCGGCACCAGACTCCTCACTGTCCAGATCATCAGAATCAATATCGCCATCAGTGACACGACCTCCGCGACGACCTCCTCTGCCACTTCTACGCGTCTTGAGGATGCCAGTGGTCTCAAAAGTCTCCACGGCACCAGGTAAGACCGAGTGGACGAGCAGCGACCGTACAGTTCGCGGCTTCTCTCTGAGATCTGGAATCGCAGGCCCACCACGCCGATTGAGCTGTCGTTTCTGTGCTCGGTGCTCACGCATCATCGAGGTCTCTGTTCGCTCAAGCTCGGCCTCGCTCATCTCATACATGTATGGCGTAAAGTCTTTTTGGGTCTGAGGTGGTCGGAAAGCGCTGTGAATGGGTGCTGGTAAGAAGCCATCTCGTACTTCTGCGTCCTCGATTATCCTTCCATCAAAAGGATGGTTTGTCAAATATAAAGCTTTCGTATAAAGCTGGCTTTGCTCTCGTATTGAGTGTGCAATTGCGGTAGTGAATTCTCCAGAAAGTGCGTTCTCTGATGCCATTTGGCGGGCAAATTCTTCCGGCGAGTTGAGTGGGTTGTTTATATCCCATTCAAATTGGTCCACAAGAGTGATTCGTCCGATGGTGATATTGAGCTTGATCTGTATCCGCATCTCATCATCCTTGTGATCATGATAAGGCCGCCCAAGCTCCAATGCTCCATCTTCGACTATTATGTGAGGGTAGAAGTTCTGCAACTGGTCCTGAAATTCTGCCTTGACCTGCCGCGAGACCTCTTGTAGGTTCTCGGGCGGGACTTTCAAATCTTCAAGCAGGTAGTCCGTGAATAGATCTTGCGATATACACTTCTCGTGCAGATTCCAAGTAAAGGTGTCGCGCAATCTCAGTTTGTCCAATTCAATATCCAAGCGTATAGGGACAAGCTCTTCATGCTGCTCCGCCTGCTGCTGGGTGTCTTTACGATTTACGTGCAGTTCTCGCGACTTTCGGCCTTTCGGTGGTCCTCGGTTGGTGCTGTACACGATCTGGCTCTTCGCATTTGTAGTGCCATTGCCATATCCTGCGAACCCGTAGCCGTATATCGAGCCCGGATCTGTCCTTCGGCGCTGAGCTACCTCGGTCACGTAGAATTCCTTCTCTCTCTCCTTAGCTAAAAGCAGGTCGCGCGATCGCTCTGACTGATCATTCATCGCCGCGCCGTGCAGCAGGTCGCGTTGAATGTATCTGTGCAGCAAGATCTCATCATGCGACGGCTGAGGTCCGTTCGTGTCCTCGCCGTTGCCGCTGTTTTGGCTAACAGGTAATTGTGTGCCATCTCGCGATCGTTTTCTAGATAGTTGGGGAGCTCCATTTGTTTGCGCTGGGCCATTGGAGCCATTCTGCTGCGCCGGGCCGGGCGAGTCGGTGGTCATCGCGTTGACAGTATCCCTCGCGGCCTTCTTGCCTTCCCGAATGGACTCCTTTCCTTCCGTGTTGGATCCTTGCTGGTGATTTGATGAATTCGTGGCATCGCTATCGACGGGTTGGACGGCGCCTGGCTCGCTCGCGCTGGTCGGCCAGGCGTTCGTTGACATGGCTAGTAGGGTGAGGATATGCTAGGGCGCGCGATGGACATTCATCGAGGCTAGATGCTAGCTTCTGGCCTTGATCAGTATTGATTAAGCTAAAATGCCGCGCTTGAGACATTGCTATGCTCGGATGGGTGGTGTCGTTACACGTGCAGAGCGCGCAGGGAGGTCAAAGGCGCGAACGCATGTGATGCCATAGCGCATGTGCCAGTCGGTTGGGTGAATGGAAATAAACATACCTCAATAACAGAGACACGGGCCTGGACTTGTGCACCACGCGCCGCGATAAACACGTATAAGGCCGATGCGATCTGATCTGACACTCATGCTCTGGGCCGGGGGCTGGGGCTGCGTTGGAGACGGCTGCCAAGCTTCCGGCTGTCGTGATCCTACCTCCTGAAGCAAGCAAACAGCACGGTACAATGTACATTATCACTGCCCGCTCACAGAACAATTTTCTACACGGCAAAGTCAATTCACCAGGCACAGTCGCATCGGTCATGCCGGTGGGATGCTTGCCGAGAAGCATCACCGCCTCGGAATGAGGAAGCTCAATATTGGGTAAGGTAAGCGTGGCCAACGACTGGATCGGCACTACTGCATCACCTGCCAGATACAAAGACCCAGTCTGCCGCCTGCCGCTATTCAGGCATGCTCTCAATCGATTGGGAGCCCGTCAGCCTTTGCTTCTCGTGTTACGCCGCCCGAGCCTGCTTGTTCCTCGCCATGTTTCTCATGATACAATCACGTGGCATACTGAAGCCTCAGGCTGCAATCTCTCGGCCAAGCGGCTGTAATGGTAACGAAAGCAACGTGTGGACTGTATATGCTTTTTCACAGAGGCACGAGGCAAGGCGCACGAAAGAAGTGGACGAGGTGAAGTCAAGTTATGCTCAATCACATGCTGTGGGGCCATCTAGATCTATGGCGCTGTGAGGTCGGAGCAAACTGGAGAGGAAGTCGCAGCGCTTGAAAGTTGAAATGCCCTTCTTAGTGACTGCAGCGGAAAGGCTTAAGCCGTGGAAAGCGCAGTTCTCTTGTTCATCATCTTGCTGTTATGGTTCTGTACTGCTTCCTTCCGTACCTCCTAATCTTGACTCTGCCGACCTCACCTGCCTGCGACCAAGTTCTGGTCCGCTCCACAAGGGCCCTTGGCGGCAGAAGGAAGTCATGAACGATTGACGTTCGTACGAAGACCTTGAGCGTCTCATCTGCCTCCATCAATGTAACGACATTTCTCTGCTTCGTGGTGAGATTGTTTGCAAACACTCAGCATGGCCAGAAGGTGTGTCTGGCTCTTGCCGGTATCATATTAGGCCTTGATTACCTCGTGGATTAGCATACCGGATTAGTGAGGTTATCAAATCCACTCGTCTTTAATATAATGGATTAGATATTGGCGTAGATAGGTAATCAACCGCTAATCCAGCCGTGTAGCTTCTTCTTAGTATACTATAATCTTATAACTTATAAAGACCTCGATTACTATAGTATAGTATCGTCGATTTAAGCTATTATTATCGCTATTATCGCTATGCCGCCGAAGGGTTCTCGGACCTTAACACCTATACTAAAGATAGTTAAATCGAAGGCTTAAGTAAAGCTAAAGATACTATCGAAGACCTCTATAGCGAAGAAGAAGAGAGAGCCTAGTAGCGATAATAAGGACTTACCGCCGAAGGTTAGAAGGACTCGCGCGCCTACTTATCCGTAGACTAATAATATAATTAAGCAACTATTCGAGGTATTAAGTAAAGAGCTAGCGACTTAGAATAATAACTAAGGATTTCTAGATAAAGTAATATCTAGTACTATAGAAGAGATTAATTTAAAGTATAAGAAAGATATTAGAATAGCCTTAACAATAAAGTAGGCGCGTAATAAGTACAACTTATATAGGCTAATTTAGAAGGAGTAGAAAGTATACCTTAGTCGTATAAGTAGTTAGTAAGGTAGGCTACCTATAGCTAAGAGTAATATAGAAGACGAGTACTTCGATAAGTATCTATTAAGTAAGGTATTTCGAGACGCGCTACCGCCGTTCTTTACGCAACTCGAGGTCTTGTTTAGCGATAAATTAGCGACTAGCGATAAGGCTTTAAATACGGACAATCTTAGTAAGCTTAGTAAGGACGAGTCGTAGGATAAGAATAGGCCGCGCCTACCTAAAGATAGTAATAATATTAGCGATAGTAAAGGTAAAGAAGACGAAGAAGTATTCGCGAATAAGGAAGATTAGCCGGATAGTCTAGGCGTAGTAGCGCGCCGCCGAGAAGTTAATAATAGCGATTTAGTTATAGTAAGAAGTTAAGAAAGCTCGCTATTACTAGGCGCTTCTAGATCTTTATCTATCGGTTTAAACGTTAGTAGAGGTTTATTAGTAAGCCGTAGAAGAGGCTATAGAAGAGGTAGTACTTCGCTATAGAGGTAGGCTATAACAAACTAGAAGGATAAAGAACCTAAGCTAAGACGTATCTATACGAAGGATCTAATAGTAGTAGCGATTAACAGATTAGAAGCGCTAATTCGATATATTATAAACAATATTACTTCTAGTCGAAGACAAGCTACTAAACCTCTACTTACTATTACTACTATAGCGATTTAAAGAGCAATAAATCTCGAAGGTATAAAGAAGTTACTATTTTCTAGTCGTATAGATATCTAAGACTTAATTATTAAAGAAGGCTCTAAGATAGCTAATCGTATAATCGGCTATCCTAATAAGGACCTAGAGGCGATACTAAAGTACCTATTAAAGAAGAGTAAGAAGAAGAATAATAAGGACGTAATTAGTAACAAGGAGGTTAAGAAG